>CM067372.1:40020037-40059967 GCA_034401795.1 Chaetoderma sp. LZ-2023a | reverse complement strand
ATAAAAAAGAAATTGAAGAAGCTCCTTTTACTAAATTCTTAGGAGTTTATTTAGACAAGAACCTGACCTGGGGCAAACAAATTGAGGTAGTCACAGCTAAAGTAGCAAGAGGCATGGGGGTCATTCAAAGACTAAAGCCATACCTAACACTACAGCTAGCATCAAAACCCTGTATTCCACATTGATCCTTCCACACCTAACATACTGCAATGCCATCTGGACTAACACACACAAAAACAAATTAACAAAATTGTAAAGCATGCAGAAAAAAAATGCATTAAAATGTTCTCAAAAACAGCAAAGGGTCAAAACATCTTCAAAACACGAACACTTCTTAAACTCACAGATATAGGCAAGTCACAGATGATCAACATTTCAGAGCCTTTCATCACAAAATCCTACCTAAATCTATAACCACAGCTTTGCAAACAACATCGAAATCCACACATATAACACTAGGAACAAACATGATCTCCACATTAGATGCACACGAACAGACACAGGGAAACGAGAGAATTTCAGTTGGTGTCGTCAAAGCATGGAATAGTATAGATAAACACACATGCGAATAAAATACTATCACTAAAATCATACAAAGACAAAATTAAAACTAGTATACTCAATACATACTAGATCTGGAAAACACAATGCCAAGATAACTAAGATCACACACTCCTGCATCATTGCCATAGCTACTATCACAACAACGACCCACTACTACTACTACTACTACTACTACTACTACTACTACTACTACTTACTACTACTACTACTACTACTACTACTACACCATAATGCACTATTACAGCTATCGTGACTACTGCTTCCTTCAATCTGCCACACTTCAACAAGTGCTACTACTAAATAGCAACCTATGGGTTGAGCTGGGGTAATTTGCATGCATGACCCCCATCCCCCTTCCTTCCCCCCCCCCCCCCCCCCATCCAAATATAAATCTCTAATCTCAATAACTAAAAGGAAAAAACATAGATGTATTGTATCGTCTGTTCTTTTTTCTATGTCTACTTAGCTCAGTACCTGTATCTATACATTCATAAGTATGTCTCACATTCTATGCGAAGCTGTGTGTATAATTGTCTATGTATGTTTAATGTTAGGTGTCCACCACCACTACAGGCAATGCCTTCGGCGGACAACCTGTATTGAAAGTATGTAAATTGGTATCCAAGAAACAAATAAATAATATTGAATCTTGAATCTGAATCTTGAATCTTGAATCTCGAGGTCTTGAATCTTGAAAAAAGGACATAGTTTCATTTTGATATCAGATACTTGTATGACAGATCAAATATAGGAAGTTCACAGGATGGAGAGATAAGTTTTATTGAATATAAACCACAGATATAATATACATAGACTGCTTATATGGTAGAATATATCAAATATGATTAAAGCTATTTTTAATGAAAAAAAGACATATCTATATTAAGACTACTTATTATATTCATTAAGAGTACTTATTGGTTTCATATACATATGATAATACTATTACAATTTTCCCGATACTGATACACAAGGCATATAATCTCATCACACCAACACGTCTTCACATTCGTAATAAATCCTCAGCATGATGAGCTAAAACCAGTGATCCTTTCAGGAATTGTAGAATTTCAAAGATTCCGATTATCTGAGAGGCAGCTTCCATGTAAAATGAAATATTATCAACCGTGTTGAGATAATAGTCAACATCGATGCAAGAATGTTGCCGTTGACTACCATTCTCAGTCTGACATCCACTACATTCTTCCCTGGCTATCTTATCTATTAGATCAGATAGCAATGCCCTGTAGGTGGGGCTTAGAATACACCTTCCATATTCTCTGTGTGTCGTAAGAGGCGACTAAAGGA
This sequence comes from Chaetoderma sp. LZ-2023a, assembly GCA_034401795.1. Lineage (NCBI taxonomy): Eukaryota > Metazoa > Mollusca > Caudofoveata > Chaetodermatida > Chaetodermatidae > Chaetoderma > Chaetoderma sp. LZ-2023a. The sequence continues at coordinate 40,058,095 of CM067372.1, read as the reverse complement.
GGTAAGGGTGAGGTAATCCTGACAGAAACCTCGAGTGTGCTGAAGACGGAGGTTCCAGGCTGCACGGCGCACTCTAATAAACCATGGATCCATGCACTTAACGCTTATGATCATGTCGATAGTCATTTACAGGACTGACGGTATGATCAGCGAACGACAAGAAGAAGAAGAAGAAGATCAGATAGCATATCAGTATAAACCATCTTTATCCTCTTCTGATCATTCAAACTAGGACAATAGTAAGGATTTAGTCCATAGTGATACTCTATAAATGCCATAGGATGATTACATATGGCACAGTTTTTGAAGCTTTTATCAGCTCTCTCATTTACAGCACATTTAGGAACTTTACACAGCGGAACAATCGGAATTAAGTCATTATAATCACATTCAGAGTCACTAAAATTAGGTTTGAAAAGATCAAAGCATTTACGTTTAGTTCACCAGGCTGTTTATAATTCATTACAGCAGTCACCGGGGAGGGGTGGGGCAAGAAGGATCAGTGAAACTTATTCCAATCAAACGTTCAAATATCTTCCTAGGAAACGAATATTTAAATTCATGATCATATAATCCACTATGCCTTATAATCATAATGTCATCATTTTCTATACTAATACTCAGAAAGTCATCAATCGTTCTAAAATATGGTCCATTCTGCTAATATCTGTCACCGTAGTTTCATCAATATCGAGTGTCTTATATACATTCCTTATACTTAATAGATCGTCAAACCTGTCCAGTTCTGCTTGAACCATGCTTACCCTTCTTTTTCTTCTTAGGATGGCAGCCAACCTCACTCCTATCAACTGCAGTCAACAAATCCTTATCTGACAAGGTTGACAATTCAGATGATCTAGAACCTAATGGTGTAGCAGATGATGATGTTCCACCAAGACCAAACGCAATCAAAATATCAGTCACGTTGCTCTTTATGCTTCTCAGATGAAAAATAGACAGATGAATTCCGTTTCGGGTAGGATAGAAAACAGAGTCCAATTCGTTACGCCAATATCTATGAATGTCGACACCTGGAAACTTGTCATTTACACATATACGAGTTACATCAACCAATATACAATTGTAGTCTCCAAATAAACCACCACAGCGTTCCTCAAAATCACCTATAAGACAGCTAAAGTCGTAAAAGGCAATTCCAGTAATATACACACCACGTTTCATAGGATAATCTTCAGGATGAAATTGTCTAAAGTCAACACATGTATCACCATTTATCAACTCTAAGTTAACGACTATTAGATAGTTCCAAATTGAATGAAGAATTCTTGAGGTACCTATCAACTTTGTCAACTTTTCCACCCATGATGTGACAGCGTTTATATATTTCTGAAAAAAATCCTGATGCAGCTTTTCTAGACAAAATTTGATGTAGAAATCCAAAAGTATCCCATCCTTTTATACATTACAACACTTCCCCTCCGGAAGCATAGTTTCCGAAAGGAAGTGGGATCTGGATCTACTATTTCCTGTCAGGATGTGACTCATTCCTAATGTAGATTTCCTTCCACAGGAAAGGATGTGTGGGCTCCTTGAAATAACAGAAAATCATGTTTTTCCTGTCAGGATATCCTGTTTCCTGTCAGGAAGTAGTGTCTCCGATCCGGATCCACCATTTCCTGTCAGAATGTGACTCATTACATGATGTGGATTTCCTTCCACAGGAAGGATGTGTGGGGCCTTGATATAACAGATAATCATGTTTCCTGTCAGGATATCATGTTTCCTGTCAGGATATCTTGTCAGGAAGTAGTGATCTTGATCCAGACCAACCATTTCCTGTCAGGATGTGACTCATTACATGATGTGGATTTCCTTCCACAGGAAGGATGTGTGGATCCTTGATATAACAGATAATCATGTTTCCTGTCAGGATATCCTGTTTCCTGTCAGGATATCATGTCAGGAAGTAGTGATCCTGGGTGTGTGGATCCTTGATATAACAGATAATCATGTTTCCTGTCAGGATATCATGTTTCCTGTTAGGATATTCTGTCAGGAAGTAGTGATTCTGATCCGGATCAACCATTTCCTGTCAGGATGTCACTCATTACATGATGTGGATTTCTTTCCACAGGAAGGATGTGTAAATCCTTGATATAACAGGTAATCATATTTCCTGTCAGGATATCCTGTTTCCTGTCACGATATCCTCTCAGGGAGTAATGATCCTGATCCAGACCAACCCATTCCTGTCAGGATGTGACTCATTACATGATGTGGATTTCCTTCCACAGGATGGATGTGTGGATCCTTGGTATAACAGATAATCAGGTTTCCTGTCAGGATATCCTGTTTCCTGTCAGGATAACCGCTTTTTTATAGAAAATTAAGATATGATGTCACAAACACTAAATTAGATTGTGATGCCAACAAAATCAGCCACACCTTTTGTAACCTATTTTCAATTCCAATATGTAAGTTCTGTTTCCGGTTCGGATGTCCCGTTTCCGGTCTGAAAGTATTGTTTCCGATCCAGAAGTACCAGAAGTGGAACCGGTGTCCTGTTTCCACTTCGGATGTGATCTTATCACTCAAGAAGTAGTCAAGGGAATTCAGTGGATATGTTACTACTACAGGAAATCACGTTTCTGACCCAGAAGTCCTGTTTCTGGTCTGAAAGTATTGTTCTCGATTAGGAAGTACCGGAAGTTGAACTGGTGTCCTGTTTCTGCTCAGGATATGATCTTATCACCCAGCAAGTAGTCAGGGAAATTCAGGGGACATGTTACTACTACAGGAAATCACGTTTCCAGTCCAGATGTCCTGTTTCTGGTCTGGAAGTAGTGTTCATGATTCTGAAGTACCGGAAGTTGAACTTGTGTCCTGTTTTCGCTTAGGATGTGATCTTACCCCTCAGGAAGTAGTCAAGGGAATTCAGGAGACATATTACTACTATAGGAAATCTCGTTTCTGGTTCGGATTTCCTGTTTCCGGTCCGGATATTCTGTTTCCGTTCATGGGTGTGATCACTCAAGGAAGTTGTTAAGGAACCGGATTTCCACAGGAAAAAACTAATTTTTTTGGTATTAGCCAATCGGAATCTAGGTCTGGCGAAGCCCTCTAACTACTTACATAGTGGTGACAAAGAAGTGACATAATGATGGTGTACATTGTGGGGACAAAAAAGTGAGAAAATGAAGATGTACATTGTGGTGACATTGAAGCGAGAGAATGATGATGTACATTGTGGTGACATTGAAGTGAGAGAATGATGATGTACATTGTGGGACAAAGAAGTGAGAGAACGATGATGCACATTATGGCGGAAAGGAGTGCGAGAATGATGATGTACATTGTGGGGGCAATGACGTGCCAGAATGATATTGTACTTTGTGGGGACATTGAAGTGAGCGAATCATGGTGTGCATTGTGGGGACAATAAAGTGAGAGAATGATGATGCACATTGTGGTGACAAAGGAGTGAGAGAATGATGGTGTACATTCTGGGGACAATAAAGTGAGAGAATGATGATGCACATTATTGGCGGAAAAGAGTGAGGGAATGATGGTGTACATTGTGGGGACAATGAAGTGGGAGAATGATCGTGTACATTGTGGGGGACAATAAAGTGAACGAATGTTGATGTACATTAGAAGAGAAAGGAGTGAGAGAGTGATGGTGTGCCTTCTGAGGACAGACACGTGAGAGATTGACGATGTACATGATATGCGTTCCTTGTCCCTAAAATGTGCATCATTAGTCTCTCACTAGGTTGTCCCCATAATGTATATCACATTCTTTCGCTTCTTTGTCCCCACAATGTATATTACGATTCTCTCACGTCATTGTCGACCGTTGTTACCGGAGAATCTCAATGTCATTCCTATTGACAGTGATATCATGGTCAGTGATGTTACTCAATATCTAAAAGAATATTAATAAAAAGCAATTCTTGAACTTAAGCTGCTCTTGAATATTTTCTGGAACAACTAAAGAATAGTTCTTAAACTTTAAACTTCTTTAAAAAAAAACCTTTCTAAGTGTGTTATGAACGTATTCAGAAACAATTATTTGACGATGGTAGACGATGTTTTGACCATGGTTGGTGTAATTTACTAAGGGAGACAACTCGTTCACTCAAAAGAGTGTCTTTTCGCATTTAAAATCTTAATTATTCTATTGCACATAAATTATATAATCATCATTAATTATGATATTTGAATAGTAAATGTCATATACATAGAAACATACCGGTAATAATGCACACTAAATTCTTGTATACACTTTATTTCAAACAATGCCAATGTAGGTTAATCATGCCAAAATTTTCATTGTCTTATATATCTACAGAGTTTGATCACTATTTTATGTCTTCATGACTATTACCGTAGCTAATGACAATGCTTACAATGTTGCAATTGCTTCTCAGCATTTTGGCTAATACGAAAGTAGTTCACTGTTGTAGGCTGAACGGTCTGGCACATGTACACTTTGTTATAGGGGTGGAGCTGGATTGCTGACCAATGGTCAACTATGCAGGTTAAATAGCACCATGGTCGACCATGGTGGAGCACCAACCTCCAGGCCATGGTTCGTTTGGCCATGGTCTGACATGCAGGCTAAATAGCACCACAATCAGACCATGGGTGAATATGGTCAAATGTCACAATTCAAATCATGGTCAAATCATGGTCTGACCATGCCCTGTTTGACCATGGTTTGACCATGGTTTGGACATGGTATGTCGCCGACTGTCAAACATAGTTTTATCATGGTCATGAGAAATTTGTTGATCAGGTCAACCATGGTCTGACTGTGCTGTGATTTAACCTGCATGGCCAATGATGGTTTGTCATGGTCAATTCATGGTCAAACCTTGGTCAAACCATCCTTTGAACGTGGTTTGATACTGGTTAGGAAAACAGGGCAGTTAAGCTTTATTTCAGCCATGGGCAAGTTCGACTGGCTAACCATAGTTAGCTATAGCTATCTAGATCCCAGTTAAACTTGAAATAGTTAACTAGCTAGTCAACTATAGTCGACTGAGTACCCGAGCTCGATTCCAAACATCGTCCTATTGCACGGGTCTCGTCCTCCCGCTCTGCCGCAGCGTAGTTATATGAGTGGGAGTATGTTAGTACGATAGGTTTCAAATGGCTAGTATAAGATTGCCGTAAAATCCAAAATGGTGGATGGTTTTCGCTTCCCACAGTTAAATGCACATACGTGGTAATATTTCCATAACCTATCTAAGTTTGATGGCATTATGGTGTTCTATCGTAAATCAATGTTCCCAAGGCCCATTTCCTTCCCACTCTATATTCTATGGAAGCTTTTTGACATCTTTGCGGGCAAAAATAACCCATTTTCACAGGCCCTCATAACAGACGACAAAAAGGGTTAGTCGCGACTAGTACATGGCTCCAAATTTTCTCCAATAGTAATTCAATGGGGAATCTGGTGCCAACGAACTGTAGTTAACTATCCATCGTTCGACTGGGCATGCACATGTTCAGTAAACCAGCAAACTGACTATGCTTAGCCAGTCAAACTTGACCCAGGTCACCTGAACAATTTCAACATTCACAATATTTTATGTACATGCACAGCTGTGCGACAGTCAGATAGTTGGCATGCTGTTAGAATATTGTATGAATACCGCTACACATATATACAGTAACTTATATCATCATTATCGTTATCATCATTATCATTATTACTATAATCAGCAAATACAAATATAACTCTCATGTCGCAATCCGCAATCATATGGGTAAATCACATAAAATTGTGTTTAACTCCACCAAACTGTTTCCGATAAAATAGCATGCCAGACAACGTCTTTATGGCATTTGAACTTTTGCCACCACCCCCTGTCAATGGGGTGGGGTTGGGGTGTGGGGGTGGGGGGCATGGGTGGGTGGGGGCGGGATCCAAGTACAAATGTCACCTCGCTTTACAAATGTGGTTGAATCCCTTTCTGTCAAATGAGTTGTGGGGAGGTAGCGTTACGGGCCTAGTTTGTTAAAGGATATTTTACCTTTTTCAAAGCCATATATATATCAATTTTAACCATTCAATCAACGAGTTATGGTGAGACGATTGACGTACCGGTAACGCGCTTGGTTTCGAATCAGCTGTCAGGTTTAAATTTCCGTGAATTACAGATCTCGCAAATCGTTGGAAACAGGGGCAATCTTCTTCACTCTCCACCCAGGAGAAAATGATATCAGTGTTAAAACAGGGGTAGTGACGAGCAATAAACCGAAATAACCAAAACCAGCCTAGATATGTCATGAACGGGACCTCGAATGAGCAACTCGATATACACCAACCAAACTAATAACTACTAGTCCGCTACCTAGTAGAGTGTGAATGGCGCATATAATTACCCTCAACCCATAAGGGGAACAGGGTATTGCGATCGGGTTGGTGTGTCTGTGCGTATTTGTCTGCCTGTGCGTCCGGAGTTGCACTTCAAAAACGACTTATCCGATTGGGCTCAAGTTTTAACACAAGAAAGGGTGTTGGAGTATAATAGGCAGGGCTCTAGACAAGCTTTTCAATAATTGGGTGATTCGCTCTTAGAAATTTTGTAAATTGTTTTTTTTGGGGAAATTAATTGGGTTTTTTAATTAAGTTATTATACATTATTAGCAATAGAACTGAAATTAATTGGGTGATTGGCTATTTCGGCACTCATAGCCATTTTTATTGGGTGAAAATGCAAAACCCCTGCTTATCTAGAGCTCTGATAATAGGATTTCCAAATATTAGTCGTGATCCAGATCGAAAAAGCCAGATCCGGATCAGATCCGTTTCCGGATCTATATGAATATCTTGGAAATACATCGTAAAATACCCGTCCAGTTTGGTTCAAATATTAACACACCAAAGGAACCTAACATGTAAGAGGATTTCCAGACGCCAGCCCTGATACAGATAGGAAAGCCTGGAACTGGATGGGATCAATTTCGGGATCAATCTCAGAAACTAATTGTCCAATTTGTTTCAAGCTGTAACACAACCAAGGAGCTTTACATATGATAGGATTTCCAGACGTTGACCCTTATCCATATACCCCGCTCTGTTCGGATCGAATTCCGTATATATGGATATTTCCGAAACTACTCGTCCAATTTGCTCAAATTTGAACACAATAGATGATGTAACCGTACATTATGATTATACAATATCGCGAGTGATTCGAAACATCTGGAAAATCGCTGAAATCCGGGAACCAAGAAAATGTTTACAGTGTGACTAAAGGCATGAGGGCGAGGGTCTGGAATCTCTGCATTTGTTGCCGAAATTTTAGTGTGTAAATTTACCACCATGTGAGGTAGCTTCGCCACTAGCTTGATCGAATCTCAAATCAGCTTTCAAATGAACGTGTCTCAAATCAGCTTTCAACGGAACGTGTTTGGTGCCATTTGCCAGCGTGGCTATCCTGAAACGCCTCCCATGTCAGGAATCTTAGGATACGACTACAGCCCTCAATGGAAATGTTATTGATATACTCAAAGGGATGAGAGGATGGTCAACCTCAACCTCACCAACCAAACCAAAGCGAGTGTGCTGAGAGTTGGGAGGGGCGGTGTAGGGTGCAGCTGGATGAGAACTTTAGCAGGGCAGACCACCACGATCCTTTCATCAATCGAGGCTGAAGATCAAACAGGAACAGCAGGTCCTATTAACTCTTCCAATAGCGCTGTGATTAATGTGTCTGATAATGTGGAGGAGGACGTGGAGGATGATATGTGTAAGTGTGGTGTCGTATTACATTTGCACTGGGAACGATTGCGTTCAATGTTTCCAATACCTCAACTACTACAGTTAATGTTGTCATAAATAGTACCCGTTCTGTGTAAGTAAGAGTTGTCATGGCGGAGCTGAGGACATGCGACGATTAACCTGGGAACTTGTAATAACTAAGCTGTTAATTTTGTCCATGCAGAGGTTCATGGCACGTTAGGTATACCATCAAAATGAAGCTATAACTAAAGGACATTGTCAGTTGCATTCATTGGCAAAATGAATGAATAGTTTTTTAAGGAGGCGTGGGGGTGGTTGCTATGGGCGGGTGGGGTGGGGTGGGTGGGGCGGGGGTTGCTATAGTACCACCCCACACCCCACTTTTCAGAGCTTCGCACAAATCTTAAATGTTATAAATATTCAGGGGAGTCGCAAGTGGCAAGGTGGTAGGGCAGTTGTCCAACTAATAATTTATTCAGAAAGAATTTTGATTATATGTAAATAACTTCTAGTATTACATCTATAGATCTATAAAGTGGATTCAGGGTAATCTTTGTAACAGAATTTGCTAATTTGTATTAAGAGCCCATCTGTCTTTTGCAAACATTTCTTGGTGCTTTATAAGGCAGTCATTGAAGACAGGTTTGGCTATAGTACTGTTTATTCTTATATTGTTCTGTTCTTTGTTAGCTCACCTGGGTGAGCTTATAGCCTTATACGAGGACGATTTTTCCATCATCTGTCCGTCGTCTGTCCATCACAATAGTCGCACGTTTTGCCATTTGTTGAAGGATTAAAAAAAAATTTGGCAGATATATTCCTTTTGGCAATATCTTTTTGAGTTATGAAAATAAAATGGATATACCTATTAAAGAGTTGTGGCCCTGTTTTAAAAATAATAAATTATTGACAATGTGTTATTTATCATTAGTGTAAATTAGTTTTCGTTTGTGTCCATACATATTTTAAGGTATTTAAAATAAAAACATATTTAACCCGTGTCCTGCTGGACAGGCATAAAAATATTTATCAACTGTTTGCAGAAATACTGGTGTTCATTTTGAGAATGTTTCAGCTCTCTATTACAGCAACAGCATTCAGTTGCAATATCTTTAAAATGAACATCAGCTATCAATGTATCATGCTAACGTCTTTTAAAATAAAATTAGATATAATTTGCAGGCACAGTAAATGTACATTTTGCTCGCTCAGAATGCAGGAGATAGCTTCTCAGAACGTCTAATTATTTTTGCCAATGCGATCACCCCCTTTCACACCCTCCCGCAAATCACACACACACACACACACACACACACACACACACACACACGCACGCGCACGCGCACGCACGCACGCACGCGCGCGCTCACACACACACACACACACACACACACACACACACACACACACACACACACACACACACACACACACACACACGCACACACAGTGCCGCAGTAGATAATTACACTTACATACACAAATTTATATTTATATTTACATAAATCAGAGAGGGAGAGAGAAAGAGAGAGAAGGGGTGGAGATGGGCGGAGGGTGAAGAGAGAGATGGGGCGAGAGAGGGAGCGAGGGTGAGAGGGAGGGGGTGTGTGGGATGTGTGGGATAGGGTGGGAAGCGGTGGGTGGGGTGGGGCGAGTGAGGCGTGTTCATAATGTAAGAAAACTATTTTCTAATTTGTTTAATTTAGTAAATTTATAATTAGTCTAATCTTTATCTTTTCGGTTTATTTACATTTATTAATTTTTATACGCGCGACACGCTATAGGTGCAGCTTCTAAGGAACCTTTGTCAGGAAATGTCAAGAATTTGACAGAACGACAGACTGACAGACAGACAGAGTTATACTATTTGATGGTAACAACTAAAACACCATTAATTAAATTCCATCCATCCACCCATCCATCCATCCACTCACAAAGCCTAATCTCAAACCCAGCCCATTGCAAACACTGCAAGACGCTTCTAGTATCTGTGCGAGCGATGGTCAATGTTTGTAGATATTCTTCGAATGACACAGAAAACGTCCACATTAGAATTCAGTACCGGCTCAGATATAAATCGTGCTTAATATGTTTAGGGGAAGGCCCTATAGTAATCTCCGCACCCGTATGTCCGTCCACAATATCTCGTAAACAGCATATCATACAGAACCGCTTCAGATATTTTAATGAAACTTGGTGTATGCCTCAGTTATGATACACAGATGCGCCTTTTAATGAATTCACCGTTAGGCCAATAGGTCTAAAATTTTGGGTAAAAATTGGCTTTTTAATGCAAAAACTCAATTTTTTCGCAAGCATCATATCATACAGACTCGCTCAAAATAATTTAATAAAGCGTGGCAGGTAGCTTCTTTATGAGGTCTAGATGTGCCTTTTAAAGGATTCACCTTTATAGGCCTACGTCCAAGTTTTTTGGTGCAAATGGGATTTTTATCGCAAAGCTTCACGATTTTAGTCCATTTTTTAGAAACACCATATCATGCAGAATCGCTTGACATAATTTAATGAAACTTGGCAACTTGCCTCATTATGATGGGTAGATGTGCCTTTTGAAGGATTCACCTTTATAGGTCCAAGATTTTAGTTGAGAACCGGCTTTTTAATGTAGAAACTCACGATTTTTGTCACTGTTCTCGTAAACTGCGTATCATACATAATCACTTATTAATTTATTAAAACCTAGAAGGTAGCTGCTTTATGATGGATAGATGTGCATTTTGAAGTATTCACCTTTATAGGTCGAAGATTTTGGGTGAAAATACGCGTTTTAATGCAAACTCATGGTTTTTGTCCATGCTCTCGCAAACAGCATAACATACAGAAACGAACCAGATAGCTTAATGAATCTTAGTATATATCGCTCACTTATAATACGCAGATGTGTCTTTTGAAGGATTCACCTTTATAAGTTCAGGATTTTGGGTGTGAAAACTCACGATTTTCGCGTAAACAGCATATCAGCATTTTGTAATTTTTTTTTTTTTATTTATTTATTTATTTATTTATTTTATATAATAGGCCTATGAGGGCTTTGAATAAAATTTCTACCTACTAGATAGAGAAAGGTATTTTCAATGATATGGGGTTGGGGTGTGGAGGCTCTAAATCAAACAACGTTTTCTGGTTTTATTTGGCTACGCCTTACGTCCACACCTGTGTTCGCAGCTGGTATCTCTGGATATATTAATTCATATATCATGACATCAGTAGTGACAGAAACCGGAGAAGCGCGCCTAAATGTAGGCGTACAGCTAATATAACAGTTTGTCTGATAGGCTAATTGATAAACCACGATTTGCCATGAAACATCGAACTAGGCCTGCCCTCATACAGTGACCCAAAAGATGACCAGTTGCCCACACACACGCTGCAACCCCGTAAGTGTAATACGTCTAGTGTATGACATACGCCATATATTGATCAACTTTTGTGAATTATTCAGGCCGATAGGTTTAGTAGGCTACTTTATTAGGTATATTCAAAATGTTGGCAAATTTCTCGATGGAAAAAAAATATCCGTATGCGCTGTATCTTCTAAAATAATAAATTGGATGAACCAGAACGTAGTATAACATTAAATCCCATGTTAAAGGTGCATATTCACACCACAATGCTCGAAAATAATATTGTTAAAATTGTATAGGCTTAAGTTTAGAGGCTTAGAATGTGTGCCTAGATTAGTCCTAGTTCTCTGACTCTGACTGTTAAAATTGGGCATACACAAGGAAAGAAGTAGCCAATGTCAAGGTAGAATCAACAATAACGGAAGAAAGCTGATTCAGTTTTGTAAAAATTTTAATCTGTTCATCATTAACGGGAGAGTAGGGAAAGATAAATTAATAGGAAGGGCAACAACGACACATAACAGCCTACTCGATTATGCTATAGGAAATACAAATATTATTGAAATCATCCGTGATTTTGAGGTCAATGACTTCGATCCACTTCTTTCAGACATACATTGCGCAGTGATTCTAAAGATTAATAATAATGATAATGATGATGATAATAATAATAATAATAATAATAATAATAATAATAATAATAAAAATAATAATAATAATAATAATAATAATAATAATAATAATAATAATAATAATGATGATGAAAGTGATAGTAACAATAATAATAATACAAAACCGATAAGATGGGTGGTAGACAAAAAAGACATCTTCATTGCAAGCCTTAACACTGAAAGCATTAATCAAATTAAGCAGTGGTTAATAGAAATATAAAATGGGGATTTTCAGCAAAACTTAAATAATGTAAACAAATTAATTGTAAATCTATTTTTGGCGAGCGCAGAAGAAACATTTGGACAGAAAAAGGTTTACCAAGGAAGGCAGCGGAAAAACAATAAAACTTGGTTTGGAAGAGAGTGTGCGGAAGCAAGAAAATCATATCATAATAGTAAGAAAGCCTATAATATACACAAAACCGAACAAAACAAACTACACTTGATAAGTGCAAGTAAAGCATACAAGAAAAAAATTCGAATACATTCACAAAATGCTCGCTTTAAACTTCACAACAAACTACGAGAACTGCAAAAATGGGACACGAAAGCATTCTGGAAAATCTTGAACAACAAATCGCAGAAAAACGACGAACACGTTAAAATAGAACTGGAGAAACTATCACTTCACTTTCAATCTGTAAACCAGGGTGTACACAATGGAGAACTAAATATAATTTTAGATTCAGACATATTAGACTGCCCAGAATTAGATAAACCAATAACTCAGAGTGAAATTCTTGACAAAATCGCTAAACTAGCAAATAACAAAGCAGCTGGTGAGGATAATGTTTATAATGAGTATATAAAATCTACAGCCGATATTATGCTACCAATGTATGAAAAACTATTTAACATAATTTTCGATCATGGCAAGGTACCTGAGGATTGGCTAATTGGAAAAATTATTCCAATTTATAAAAACAAAGGTGAACCCTCTGATCCAGCAAATTACCGCCGGATTACCTTACTAAGCTGACTTGGAAAATTATTCACATCAATTCTAAATGACAGATTGAAGAATTTCGCAGAGACACACGACATTATATCAGAATCGCAAGCAGGCTTTAGAAAAAAACGATCCACAATTGACAACATCTTTTCACTTTATTTAATCATAGAATTGCTACAAGCACAAAGGAAAAAATTATTTTGCTGTTTTATTGATTTTAAACAAGCATTTGACACGGTCTGGTGGGCAGACCTTTGGAGAAAGCTTTTACAATCTAATATATCTGGAAAGTGTTTTAATCTCATATATAATATGTATCAAAATATAAAATCCTTCGTTAGCTATAACAAACAAAAATCTGAATATTTTATGTGTAATATAGGTGTTAGGCAGGGGGAAAACCTTTCTCCATTTCTATTTGCTATATTTTTTAATGATGTGGAAGAATCTTTTAACCTGAATAATATACCTGGGCTTCTATCAATGAATAATCTAGCAGAAGAACATTTGCATTTATTTTTATATCTTATAGTCCTATTATATGCTGATGATACAGTTTTAATGGCAGAGACTCCGGATGGGTTACAAAGTGCTCTAAACGTCTTCAAAAATTATTGTGATGAATGGAAACTTAAAATAAATTACAGCAAGACAAAAACAATGATTTTCTCTAAACGCAAGACAAACTCAAACCAAACCTTTTATATTGGAGCCCAGGAGCTTGAAGTAGTCAGTGAGTATCTTTATCTGGGAATTCTCCTTAAAGCCAATGGAACATTCACAAGCTGTAAAGCAAGAAATGTAAAACAAGGCACTAAAGCTATATATTCTCTACTAAAGAAGACGAGAGAGCACGACATCCCGATCGACTTGGTAGCTGTATTATTCGACACAATGATATCACCTATTCTACTTTACGGTTCAGAAATCTGGGGTTTTGAAAATTATGCCCATATAGAAACGTGTGAATTAAAGTTTTTTAAAAATTTACTTCATTTCAAACAAAGCACTCCAAACGTAATGATCTATGGGGAATTTGGTATTTTTTCACTGGAAATTACAATTAAATGCAATATGATTCACTTCTGGGCGGGACTTGTAAATATGGGTTACGGCAAACTATCATCCATCTTATACTTTTTAGCAACGGATTACATGACAAAACAAAATAAACGGTTTAAATGGGTTGAAACTATCAAATCTATTCTGGAGAGCACAGGTCAACTAAGTTTATTTGAGACAGAGCAAATAAATTCTAAACAATTAATAAAACAAACCAAACATATTTTAGAACAACAATATATAGAAACATGGTCTAGAACATTAGCCGAATCATCGCGACTGACGTTTTATAAACAAATTAAATCGAATTTTGAGCCCGAGAAATACCTAAAATTACTCCCATACCGGGACGCCATAACATTCTGCCACTTTCGTACGCTAAATCACCAACCAACTCGCTATTGAGACAAAGAGATGGATCGGAATAGAACGCAATGAGCGCCTCTGTAGTATATGCAATGTTATAGAAGATGAAATCCATTTTCTCTTCCACTGTCAGAAATATGTGAAAGAAAGACACCGATATATACCTCATTATTATTTAAGGGAGAATACATTTGAAAAAACCAAAGGTCTATTCGCAATATGTAATAGACCGATACTAAGCAGGATGTGTAAATACTTACGATTTTCAAAACAAAAAGCAACAGAACATCAACAACAACAACAACAACAACAACAACAACGACGACGACGACAACAACAACAACAACAACAACAACATCAACATCATCAACAAGAACAACAACAACAACAATAAATTTGTTATCAACAACAACAAAAACAACAACACCAACAACAACAACTGCTACTGCTACAGCTACTGCTGCTGCTATTGCTACTGCTACTGCTACTGCTACTCCTTAAGCGGCGGCATCAACATCATCATCATCATAATAATAATAATAATAATAATAATAATAATAATAATAATAATAATAATAATAATAATAATAATAATAATAATTGCAGTACTCTCATGTATACAGATCTCTACCGTCACATGTTTATTGATTTATGTACCCTCATATTCCGTTTAATAACGGACTGAGTGAAATAAAGAAAACTGAAAACTGACTGACTCTACCCTTCCATGCCGATTCTGATATGCCGAGCAGTCGGCGGAGTTAGAGAACTCGGACTAGCCTAGATGTAATGAAAAGAAATACATTTTAACATATGCTGATTTCATTATGTATAAATTAATATAATGTTTTATGTTGTGAAATTGAATCAGAGACACGAGTCCTTATTTCAACTTAACAACTAAATATATTATAATAATTTATTCAGAATTAAACCAACATAGGTTTTATTTCGTTTCCTTGCAGCTAGACACACAATTTAAACCACTAAAAGTATACAATTTAATTATTTTCAAGCATTTTGGTGTGAATATGCACCTTTAAATCTGCTTAAATCCGCGAGTAATAGAGCTAAATGCGATTACGATCGGCACAGTAAAGCCATTTCTCCAACTTCTAATCACCCGCCTCGTCCAAGTAGGCAAAACATCTACGACGTCATCACTTTTATGTTTTTAAAAATAGTAACTCCGCGCAACGCTATAAACCTAGCAGACACAATAGAAAGGGGAAATAGTACAGCTGCAATAGACGACTGCATTACACCACATAGGTTTATATCTATATATAACTTTCCAATTAGCTTACCCACCCGTCAACTATCGTGTTATTTTGACATTGATGGTAAAGGATCGTATCAAAGTATGACGCTAAACTCACATTTTCTGCGTTGATGCAGTCATTGTATTCTAAAACTCTTTAATGCAACGCGCATGGCAATTGGCTGAAAGATGACCCAATTAAATACGTCGTAGTTACATGATCAGAGCAAAGAATTTTATTTTCATGGGCCTATACGAGAGAACTAAATTCCTCGCATCATTGTGGGGACACAAAATAAAAATTGAAAATTTACGCATTACGAGTTCATCCTAATCGTTTAAACCTACCGTAATTGCGGGGACCACGGAATGTCCCCAGAACCCAAGCATGTCGCCGGAACGTTGGTCCTAGACTTGGAAATGTCCCCGGAATTACGGTAAAACAAGTTTTCTCTCTCTCTCTCTCTCTCTCTCTCTCTCTCTCTCTCTCTATCTCTCTCTCTGTCCCTCCCTCCCTCCCTCCATTCCCTCCCTCCCTCTCGCTCTCTATCTTCTTCCACTCACCACACACCCTCCTCTCTCTCTTTCTCTCTCTCTCTCTCTCTCTCTCTCTCTCTCTCTCTCTCTCTCTCTCTCTCCCTTCTAGTTGGCATTGCATAGCGTCGCCAAAAGGACACCATGAAACTGTGTCCGTTATAATGCCTATCTATATTCGTTTCACCCGCTCCAACAAAATAGCGTTAATTCGAACGGTCGTGATGTATTGTATCTTTAGTTTTATTCTTAGCTTCGCCTATATCACGCCTGACACGTCATAAGGGAAGGGTAATATTAAAATCCAGTTTTAATTAGTTATCCAGCTAGGCCTTTATCAGTAATAAAGGAAGCTGGTGGCATTGACACACATGATCGAAAGATCCAGATTTTTTATCATACGTCGTGCAATAAATAGCCTTTGTATCACCTTATCAAGTCGTATGATTGATCGAGTAGTCTCTTAAGTTATAGCAATCTTTTAACTTGGTTGTCTCAAATGTAAATTTTATGGTCACTCCGCGTGTAAACTGTTGAATACTCCGATGCTAATTTGACAGGATATAGCAGCAATAGGTTCCTGTCAAATTAACTTCGGAATAATCAGCAGAATATTTATTTTTTGCAAAGTGAATGAAGTCTCGTACTTGTTAACGTGTTCTACGTGTTAACCCTTTAAAACTCATATCAACCAAAAATCGCTATTGTAGTGGGCATGAGAAATGTTCATTTGCAGACCATGAGAATGCTAGTTTTGAAAGCTTACCACTGAAATGACTGGCTCGATAACCGAGCCAGTTATTTCAGTGGTCAGTTTTCAAAAATAGTCTTCTCTTGGTCCGCAAATGGACATTTTCTATGGGGAAATTGAAATTTTCTTGAACAAATTCGAGTGTTAAATGGTTAAATAAGATAGCTGACCTTGTATCGCTTTATGAGGTTAACAGTACATATCTTATCGTGGCATATAGTAGATGCCTGGCCAGATTCTGATCTGGACCATTGGGAGTGAAGTCTGAAGGATGGACCGACCAGGCATGTCAATGAGCAGGCCCATGCTCCAGATTATAAACCCTATTGGCGTTGTAGGAAGTTGTATTTAAATCTCATATATTAACATCTAGGCTATTGCTATCAAGTACTTTGGCACAGTTTAAAATCAGTTATCCACGAAGGTCTAATATCGTACATAATCTGATCTCACGTTCACTCATTCATATCAATCTACATATATGAGAGCGTTCTGAATTCAGCAGCAGTCCACTTCGCAAGGCACTAAGACTATTCTGGCTTAGAGGTTGTATTTTAATATTTCATCAAAATGTGGCATATAGTACTAGTGCTAGCAGTCCTTGTACCGCTCAATGTCCTCATCATAATGCTGCATCAGTGCAGCTGCACGCCACTTGATGATTACGTGAATAAACCGGATCCTAACTTTAAATACAACGTTATAACCTCATTTAAAGGAGTTGATTTCACAACTTTTGTTCTGAATATGACATCACAACAATGGATGACAGGTAAGAAGACGTGACGAAATTCTCATGTACATTGAAGCAAAATGGCTTCTTCAATAGAGGAGTCTATTTCTACCTCAACCCACCCATTTCTAGCCAAACTCGGACACGTTTTTACGTGTTTTGCAATCGATTTGAAACTTTGAAATCTGAAAGCTGTTGAACATTTTAAAATTAATTGAAGGCTTGTTACAAGCAGCAACAACTGGTGGTGGTGGTGGTGGTGGTGGTGGTGGTGGTGGTGGTGGTGGTTGCGGTTGTGGTGGTTGTGGTTGTGGTGGTGCAGGTGGCGGTAGCGATGACGATGGCGATGATGATGAGTGGCTGTTCTGCAGCTGAAGTTACAATCAGTTTTTCTTCAGCCTTCACAGTTTCTTGTCTATTGTGAGTGTGCTCAGCTCATTTAGGTTTTTTTATCGTGTCCTAGTGGTCTAGTAGTTCTAGATTATGTTTTCTGACGTCTGATCGCAACACACATAGCAAGTTGGTGTTGTGGCGGCCCTTACGTGCCTGATACATGTTGGCAGCAGATTCTAGTGCTTCTTGAGCACTATCTTCACAGACAGTGGCTCTGTGTTACACGGTGCGTAGAATGTTGCAATTGATTTTAGACTGTGTGGCCAGTGATGGTTTGCAATGGCTCGTAGATGATTGTGATGACATGCATTAAGTTTGTTCAAGAGGGATTTTGGAGCTGCCCAGCCGTTGCAATTGCATAGCATTATGGAAGCACATGTACCGTCATATAGTTGCATCTTGACTTTCATGGGGATGTTAGAGCCACGAATTCACAACTTTCAAAATTACTGGACAGCGATATTTCCTGTTACGCAGCGAGGTCCAACGTCGGTAGAGCTACAGAGGAGGGAAACTATATTCTTCTCTTCCTCAACTTCTCAGTGTCGCGATGGAGGCACAGTCGTCATTCATTTCTGTAGTGGCTGATAGATATACGTGAGTGAATTCTGTTTGCCACCTTCAGCTGTTCCGCAGTTATTGGAAGTAGTGTATTAAGAGGACCTTTTACTTCGTCGATAAAGTCAACATAATGTGCATAGTCCATCTCTCGTGGCACACCTACCATTGAGATTGGAGGATTTGGTGTTCTCGATCAGATGACAGTGCTGCATCGAGGTAGCAAGTGAAGAGCACACGTGATAAACCATCACCTTGTGGTGATCCTATCGACGTTTCAAAATGTGCAGAAAGCGTTGATTTGCGCGAACATTTTGTTTTGTCTTTACCATGTGTAGTTCTTTATCATCGCAGCCAGCTTGATGTAGAAATTGAAGTATCTGGTGTCTCTTGATGGTACCAAATGCGTGTGACATGTCTATTCCCATCTTGCATGTCCTGATGCTTTGATGGTACCACTGATGGCAACATTTGTTGTGCCAAGACCATGTCAGCGCAACTACGTTCTTTCTTAAAATCACTCTGCAAATTTCCAGTAAAGATGTTAATTTTATCTCTGATACCAGATAATGTCACATTTGATAGAATATTTCGGATGCTTTTCAAAAGCACTATTGGTCACAAGTTGGAAAGCGGTCCGGATGGTTGCGTATGCTTTGGGCATGCGATGAGCATACCATATCATACAGCGTCGATAATGAGGTGTTCAAAGACAACGGTGTGCGATTTGTGTCGAGATGGTATTATCAGCACATTTAAGGAGTTCGTTATTAATGCCGTAAGGACCACATGCACTGCCATTCGTTAGAGATGTTAAAGCTTTTCTAACTTCTGCTTCTGTTATTGGAGTTTGCGACGGTAGAAGGTTTTTTTGTGTCAGTGATTTGATCTTTGAACTACACCTTGATCGTCTCAGCCTTTCCCTGGTCAGAGCCGATGAAGTGACCATCAGAGTTATGTGCACAGGTAGTAGTTGTGGCGTGATGATTTTCAACGCTTTACTTGCACTAATCAATGCTTCGATAGTACCACTAATGAAAGGATTCGTTTTGCCAAGATTATCTCACCACAGCTACATCCTATCTTAAAACACTCTACAGGCTTCCATTAAATTTCTCAATAGTATCTCTGATACGAGGCAATGCCACATTTGATAGAATCTTCCGGATGCTGTTCAACAGCACTATTGGTCTCAGGGTGGAAAGAGGTCCCGGTGGTTTCTAAGGCTTTGGGAGTGCGATAGGTGTATCTTCTCCAGCAGCATCAGTATGGAGGTGTTGTTCAAAGGCAGAGCTGATTACGCATGCGATTTGTTTCGATATGGTGTTATCTGCATATTTAAGGAGTTCGTTATTAATGCCTTCGGGCCCTCATGTACGGCCCTTCATTAGTGATCTTCAAGCTTTTCTAACTTCTACTTCTGTTATTGGGTTTGTTGGGTCCGTTGCTAGCCTTCAAACAACAGTAAAGGTTCGTTTTCTGTGTTAGTGAACTGATATTTGAAAAATTCCGTGGCTCTTTCAGCCTGTCCCTGATCAAAACCGATGAACTGACCATCAGAGTTATATACAGCAAGTGGTTGTTGTGAAGTGCTGGTTTTTAATTCTTTGTTTGCACTGGACTTTTCGACAATCGTCGGTGGACGTGATCTCGTTTATCAGGTCACTGATGGCGAGTTTTTTCAATTGATGACTGCTTTGGTGCAGGCTCTTATTGTGATTCTGCCTTAGTTCAGTTTGGTGTTCATTTTGACTGCTTTGAAAATGTGTAGTTGCAGTGTTAGTCTTTGTTCAGACAGCTTTCTAATAAGTGGGGTATCAACATAGGATTTCCTTTGGTTGTTATTCTTGGCTACACTTGTGTTTTAGCAGCTGATGTCTCCAACATTTTAGGACTTCACTTTGAGCTTCGTTTGGTTTACATTTGAGGTATGATCTTGGATTCTTGTGTTGAGGGTCGCTTTTATATCATGAGGTACATTTGATCAACCCATAATCGAGTGATCATAGATTTGTGGTCGGAATTAAGGTCTGTACCACCGTAGGATCATGAGTCTCGGGGCAACGTCTTTGCATTCAACTTGCACCATATGTAGTCAATCTGATTAACGATTGCTTTTGAGGTCTTAAGATTCCTGTCGACTACGTGTCATGTCAAAGTTGTTCGACGACTGTATGGGTGCTTATAGGCTGTGTTTGTTGCACATAAACCATAAGTGCAGATGAAGGCAGCTAATACATCTCCATTACTGCTGTGTTTTCCATTCTACAGGAGAGAGTATATGAATCAAACCCTGTTTGTTTATCTGTTGTGCTTAGTTTTCCATGTTCGGAGTTGACGTTGTCACATTGAAAGAGTTCCCATCTTGCTGCAATGTTGACAGATGTGCGTAATGCATCATAGAAGGAATAGGGTATTGAAGGATCGATATATGACTTCTAAACAGTTGGGGCATATGCATTCACAATACTAGATTTTGTGGTAGTGCCGTTTTCTCGTTGGTAGGTAGGTCAATGATTGCAATACAGTGACTGATATATGCAAAACAGCAGACATGGTCCAGCTGTCTTAGTCCAATTACAAAACCGAACCCTCGGTGATTGGCTTCTGCCTGTTTCAGTAGAATTAGTTTATGGCCTCTATATTCTGAGTGAGTGGGTACTGTTGTTTCTTGGATGGATACGATATCAATCTCGTAATCACAATCTCTTCCCAGGGTTTATCTTTTCAATGAGCTGGCTAGACTGCAAAAGTTCCATGTTGCGATAGCGAGCTATCGAGGTGGCGGTACCCGATAGTATCGAACACAACGGTTGTTTGGTTGATGAAAATACACATGATCAGCCTATTGCCAGTTCACAAACCTTGATTTTGTTAGATTGCTCGAAGGTACTGGCGGAGGAGACCGCGTGGAAGTACCATCATCTCCTGAAAGATTTGAAAGATTCCATACATATGCTGCCAGATACAATATGAGTACGGAATCGTTTGCCAGAGATCTCCATCTAGTGTTATAAGGTCAGGGTTGTGATAAAATGTAAAAGGAATAACAGTAGTGTTGCTTGCATGAGTTAATTTTCCGGAGATAGATTATCCACATGAACACCCGTCTATGGTAACTCGGATCTGATTATTTACGACAGTGTCAGGACTCGTTCACATAAGCTATCCACAGCACATCGTCCGACTAACGTGAGAAATGATGACTTACTGGTCGCCGCAGATCAACACTCTGTTTGGCAAGGCCTCGTGAAGCCCAACCGACTCCATGACTCAATGATGGAACTAGCTTGTGCTCCACTAGACTTTGATCACCTCCAGCTGGCACCCCCTGCTAGTAACCATTACCTTCTACGTTCCTCAAGCTAGTGGCATCCAAATATTTACAACAGGAAGCCGTGATGGGGACTTTAGCAAGGGAGGTTCCCTTTTTTCCCCTCTGGCGGTCAATGGATGAAAAATTTAAAATTAAAGACCAGCTTACTTAATAAGAACGGGTCTTAACTTTCGGCGAGCCATGGTAAGACTAAAATCCTCACCCCCACCCCACCCCACCCACGCCACCAACCCACACCGCCTCGACCCCCCCACCACACACACACACTCACTCACACACACACACACACACACACACACACACACACCACACCACACACACACACACACACACACACACATACACACACACACACACACACACACACACACACACACACACACACACACACACACACACACACACACACACACACACACACAGACACACACACACACACACAGACACACACACACACACACACACACACACACACACACACACCACACACCACACACACACACACACACACACACACACACACACACACACACACACACACACACACACACACACACAGACACACACACACACACACACACACACACACACACACACACACACACACACACACACACACACACACACACACACACACACACACACACACACACACACACACACACACACACACACACACACACACACACACACACACACACACACACACACACACACACAGACACGCACGCACGCACGCACGCAGGCACGCACGCACGCACGCACGCACGCACGCACGCACGCACGCACGCACGCACGCACACACGCAAACAATGGCAATGTCAGCTAGCTCTTGTTCCGCAAGCCTTTCAAACTTTCCTTCTGCCTTTATTCATCTGCATCTTAAGCGGCCCACCCTTCTCCACCCTCATCATAACGACATGGACAGGTACTGGCCGATTTTAGTAATTTATTGTCTCTTATTATTTTGACTTAAAAGGCAACTAGAAAAAGAAAGGCCCGTACAAGCTATGATCCGAAACGTTCACAACTAGTGTAGATATTTTAAAATGTAATGATAGGTACCCTCCTAACCCCCATCATAAGGTGTATCAACCATGGGCTCCGTTATGAGGTGAATAGTTACTGCTACAATAACCCTCAAGTTTTGTCACGATCTGTTCATCAATAATGGAGGATTAGCGATTTTAAGATTTAAGAGACCCTTCCAAACCCAAGCAGAAAAGTAAATCAAATATAATGCTCTGTAATGATGTCGAGAGTTACTCATAGAGTATCATTCTCAAGTTTTATCAACATCCATTTATTTTTCGTTGCTGTGAACATTTGGGGCCGTATTCACAAATAGTGCCTATGGCTAAGTTTCTATATGTTATCGCGGTTCCCGCGCAACCTGATCACATATCCGGATGCACGAAAGTATAACCGGATAATGGTATCATGTGGTACAAATTCTACTCTTATTGCTCCTGCTTCAAGTAAAAGTGCATCTATTTAGAAGACCCGACTACGTCGTATTCACGAAGAGGTGGATAAATATGCATCTAATGTAGGGGATGAAAATGAGCTACGACTAGTGAGATTACTGCTTGCAGACACCAAGCTGACAGTACGAGTCAAGTCAGTGGAGTCTGTAAGGTTTAAGATATCCCTTTATGGAGATGGTCTGTCCCCTGTGATTTTCACTTGTTACATTGCTGCTGCATTGAAATCAGTGCAGGGAAATTCCACAAGACCAAACCCAGTGTCAGTACTGGATATGCTGCTAGAGATGGAATATGCCGACGATGTGGACTTCAAAAACGAGGAAAAGAAACTCCTTAACGACCTTCTCCCAATAACTGCAAGCAAACTAAAAACTGAGAATATCTTTATGAATTAATTGAAAACAGAGTTCACCCACATATACCTATATCTACAAAGCATGACACTGAAGAAAATGACGATCCACTCCGTGGCGGAGAACCATGGAGGAAAAGTAAAATCCTGGAAGTACTGTTGACATTGCTGTATGGTGCGCCATGGGGAGCATAGTTTTCCAGTCCTTCTGGAAGCTATGGATTCGTAGAACAAAGATGCCCTTGATAAAAATGACTACGTTTATACAATGCAGCCTGCGTATCCTTGATGGTGTATAACTGTAACAGCTGGCAGCTCTAGACAAACTAGATGCCTGTCACCGCAAAACACCTACGCACCGTCACTGGACACCGATGGCCAGACAGCATAATTTCCAATGATGCACTATGCAAGATGTGTAATACGTCGCCGCTTTCTGTAAAAGTCGCCCCGCAAAGATGGTCCATGTTTGGCCATGTGCTAAGGATACCAGGAGACACACCAGCATAGAGAGCCTTGAAATTCGCCCTACTCGGAGCCAACAAATACAAAGCCAGGAGAGGATGTCATTGCATAAAATCTGCTAAACGTGCTACGAGGTGACCTAAAAAAAGCAGTTCTCGGTACACTCAAGTCAAGAATGGAGCTGAGGAAACTAATGATTTGGGATGAGGAAAAGACACAGTGGTGAAGAAGGACTGATTGCGCTGTAGAGTGTTTCTAACTACTACAGCCACAGATTACAGTAATCATACATAATGTAGGGTTATTTAGTGGTTTGGTTTAATGTCCGCTCACACCCAGGTGTATTTGAGGCATGATTCACTCTGCTTCCCTGAAGGGTTGTGTTGCTTCCCCGATGTTTTTCAGATTTACACCAAATTTACGCATTTTTTCCTACTTAACCCTCTGCTATCAAAATTGTAATGGACAGCAACATCATCCACTAAAATTGTTGAAAAATGTACACCAATTTCGTTCATTCGTTCGTTCAGTTTGTTTTATTGGCCTCTTACACAGAGATGTATTTGAGCCATGCCAATCTTTTAGGTGTTTCCCCGAAGGCTTGCATTGTTTCTCTGAATGGTTACTCTAAATAAAAGCCAAAACTGAACAAATCAAAATTTAAGATGTTACTAGGGGTGTTTTGCCTGTTGCTTCCTAATGTGCTGTTGTTGGTGGGTGTTGTATGCAGTGTATAGGAGGGGTGAAAGACGTAATTACTTTGTACACGAGTTTCTGTACTATTGAGATAGTAAAAGAGAAGAATATTGACATCAGAGTGGTATGTTGTTGTTGTTGTTGTTGTTGTTGTTGTTGTTGTTGTTGTTGTTGTTGTTGGCCTTTTCCTTTTCCTTGTACGCCACAGAAAGTGCTGTATGTGTTTATATAGTTGTTTGTTTTTCTAATTAACTTCCAGCTGCAGTTGCAATTGAATTCATATTCTTTGTCTGTTTACTTAGATTGGAGTATATATATCTTAGCAAGCTGCAACAAGCCAATGTACAGTTAAAGAAGAGTGTTTATTAATAAAACTTCTAAGGAAAAAGCAGTAGGTGCCTACAGCAATAATATGGAGTGTGTTTTATTGCTATAAGCCGCCATCTAATGGCAGATAAAAGGAGGCAGATATTTGGGTGCATGTTATATTTAGACGGTTACAGTAGGGAGATTAAACAAAGTTCGTAATTTTATGGATTTCGCTACAGGCTGAGCCGCGCGCGGTTTGTAAAATCGAGTAGTGTTCGATTTTATTTGCTAGCTGCACAGCTAAAACCGCGTTCATGGAAAAAATCCTTCCACCAGGAGTATAAATGGGTACCAGTGTAAAAACTGGAGAAGTTACCAATAGACCTTTCCCACATTTAGCGTATTTTGGGAAAATACCTTCCCCGAATGCTTAGCGCATACCACTTCTGGCTGGTAACGGCTATCGCCGACGCGCAAACAGCATTACTTTACTATCGGAATCCGATACAACGAACCTTAAGTAGTTTATATGAAGAACTAATTTCATAATATTATTGAAGTTATACATCGTTGGAAAGCTACGCCAATTTCCTATAACACAGATAACGTAGCTTACTGGGCCGATGCTGGGCCGATACTGTGCCGATACTGTGCCGATACCTTCAGTATCGGCCCTGTATCGGTCCAGCATTGGCCCAGTAAGCTGCGTTATCAGGGAAGTTTCTGTATTTGTTTTTATATTTTTGTAAAATTTAATACAGTTGATTGTGATTTTAAAATAACCCCACTTGATTTAATGAATCTGGGTATAATGGTGTATCTTATATACGCAAATAACCCAGTGAACATTTTACAAAAATATACAAAATAATACATTAATGTTTAGACAATTGAATGCGCTTTCCTATGATGTAAGACTTAAATAATGTAGTGATTTTACTTTATGATAGGAACCGTTTAAATTATACTCTGAGCGTTGATTTAGGGGAATCCTGACATAGCGACGTCAATGTGGGAAAGGAAAGACTGAACTAAAACCAGCCTCGATATAGCTTGAATGGGTCATGGAATCAAGGGCGCAAAAGACGCCAATCAAACTAATAACTTCTTCAATAAGCTTAAGGTATATTAGGGAAAAAATTCATGACGATCGTCTTCATCGAAGTTGCCATTTTAGTTTGATATTTGAAGTCGCCATTGTTTGGGATTCTATTGTTCTCGCTGTTGCGCAATGATCAGTATAAAACCATTCCAGTAACCATAATGATAGGCATTGTACTCTTTCTTGCCTTCTAAGGTGATTAGAGCTGCCTCGATAATGATTAGACTGACAACTGAGAAAATAATCAGCAGCTAATTTCTTACCGGCTTTTCTTTACAGAAAGCTTCGTTGACCGGTCCATCTGGTGGCATTACGTCTGTGTGTCCATTCCAGATAAACTGACCGTGAAGGACACAGCATTTCTCTTCATAGATGGCGGCCATAACACAGACAGGTAACACACATAGGGAAACCCCGATTACCAATCACATCAGTACAATTAATCAGGATGCCTCATGACTTCACGCCGTTGCAACGAGCTGCATACATGCACGCAAGCACGTGCGTTGCCACCCACCAACCCAAGCGCCAGCAACATGCACACACCACCGCAACTCGGCATGCACGCACACACACGCACGTACGCACTCACGTACGCGCGCGCACACGCGCACGCACACGCGCACGCACGCAAGTAGATAAGCACGCACGTACACATGTTTGTGCGCATGCACAACAACATCATTTATTAATTATCACCGACCATCGGTGAAGTCAGGTGGCTTGAAGTTGTTATTGGACTTGCTGATATAAAGTGTGATTGGACTGCGCAAACCAGGAATTTTATTAACTCACGTGAAATATCAGACGACATGCTCGACTCAGAAGACATGTTTTCACTGTACAGTCCCTGTCTAATTAACACACCCCTTGTCAATTAAATCGGATATAATCAACATACGCTTCGATAATTCAATCGCCTATAAATTAATCAATAAAACCTTGCATTACTCAATATGTAGCTGCGATTCTCGGATGGGTGTATTCTATGTAATGCCGATGGACTCATTCCAAACTGACACTTTGATT
Organism: Chaetoderma sp. LZ-2023a; assembly: GCA_034401795.1. Classification (NCBI taxonomy): domain Eukaryota; kingdom Metazoa; phylum Mollusca; class Caudofoveata; order Chaetodermatida; family Chaetodermatidae; genus Chaetoderma; species Chaetoderma sp. LZ-2023a. The sequence continues at coordinate 40,030,955 of CM067372.1, read as the reverse complement.
ACCGTATTTGACAAAATTACGATGATCAAAGACAGCATTCTTTGCAGATCGACATCTGCGTGTTGAGATGAAATGTGCATCGCTTTAATAAAGATATAGTTTAAAAGTAATCGATACGTAATCACTATTTTAGTGACATTGTGTATGCTGCCTCAATGGATGGGCCTTTCCAGTTTATCCATCAGTCATATGACGTGATAATCATCTACGTGACGTGTAGGATGATGTCATAATCAATTATGCCATGAATGACGTAGATAAGTTCGTCACGAACGCTTAATTGATGACGGACTAAGTGTTGTTGTACGAATTGTATGTCTTTAGTATTTAATAAACTTGCAGTTGAATATTTTGAAACGATTTTTAGTGGGCGCTGTTGCTATCTATTTTTTCGTTATATCTGTAGTGTTCCAACCGTAAAAGACGAGAAAGTGCAATTGACTGCAATGTTGGCAGTCGGTACTGGCGCCATCGCCATCGATCTGAAGCAAATTCCTAATCAACCAGTTGTTTACAAGGTATGTGCCACATCTAAACATCGTGGGTGGAATTAAATAAGGATGTTTAAACCCAGAATTAGCCTAATCCTGATAAAATAACAAATGCCCCTTTTGTACGTTTCACAAAATTGAGTTAATCTTAGATTTCCTTTAAAAGATAATATTTACCTTTGCGTTAAACGACTTTTATAAGAATGCAATAAATTAATGTAGACTAAATGCAGGTTTAAATCAACTAGTAATAACTCAATCTGGTTTCGCCCTCTAAACCAGGTTTAGCTAAACTGCCTTATTGAATTCCACCCCATACGTCTTTGAATGTTAAAAAGCCATACTGTTCACTATTTTGAATATAATTGCTCATGGCCAACTTTCTAATCAGGATATAGAACACACAGCACCTTGCACTGCGTACAATATTTAGCGTTGGTCTTCCTTGAAGTTTTACAACAACATGTTGGTGATTTGATGAAACGACCGACCGACCAACCGACCGACTTACTATCAGAGAGAGCAGCCAACTGAAAGACTGACAGACAGACAGACCAATCAATCACTCACCCAGCTGACTGACCGGCCACTGACTGATCTAGCCTAGTAATGCCTTAAGACAATGTAAAATACCTTGATATCAGTGTGGCCATTACATCACCTATTCAGACATGTAACTACTATATGTAACTGTTGTGGAACGTGTTACACGCAAATGGTTGACTTAAACAAAAACAAAGAATTCACCACAACAACTGCTGGCGGTACATAGTCTATTATGCACGTGCAGACCACACCTTTCCAGTGTACAAAGTGCACATAAATACTTACCGTTGACATATAAATCTTTCTTTTAGAATGATCCCAGTCAGAAATCTCGGTCAGAAGATGCCGTAATAGCGTGGACATGGAAGGAATATATAGAGAATACGTCGAATCCTGAAATACTACCGCGCTTGCCCATGACTAAGGTCAGAATTCTCTCCCTTTAACACGCGTGATGTGTTCTAGCTTCCTTGTGTCGTCAACCCTATCCAATAACGTGTGAAGTAATTATAAATAATTCTCTTATGGCGATGGGATTACGGAAGGCCCTACAACATTTTTTTTTTTTAAAAAGATTGAGCCCCTAAGAACCATAGCATGCCATCCCATCTTTGTATACATTTGAGAATAATGGCCTTAATGTTTTCATTACACTATCTATCCGAGTTAATGAAAATAAACAAAAACATACTAGTGACTAATATCTTCTTTTCTATAGAACTTACGCTCAAACGCCAAAACGGGTCATTAAGTTGAGCTTTTTAAGATGGCCCATTATGTCACTAGACTGCTAGACCTCATAATATATATATATTGCCCTATGATGCCGGATTAAAACAATGAAGGGCCACAAGGCACCCTGCCAGGTATACGGTGAAGGGAATTGCATGGTGCACCCCGTTCACAGAAAGGTGAATAGAGCGGGCGGTGTCCTCCTTCTGAAGTTTTTCAAACCTAGATGCATATCCGAGGCATATCCTTCATTTCTGCTGGTAAATATGGATATTGACTTGGTAGCAAGATTATTTCGTGAGAATTGATATTTGTTTAAATAAGCGCAATTAGAATAGATGTAGCTTAGTTTTTTTTAGAAGTGTCAAGTATTTTGACAGCCTAGCAAAAGTGAATCGCAAATAAAAATAATTAACGTGGTTAAGAGCCACGTGCGTTTTAACGTCGTAGCAAATTCTGTCAGTACTGATATTCTTCAATTTCCTTTCCGGAAAAGCAAATCTATTTTTACCCTCACCACATATCGATAAAGATGATATTGTGTTTATGGCCTGTCTGTCTGTCAGTCCATCCGTCCGTCCGTTCACCCATCCATCCACCCGTCAGTCCACCCGCCCGCCCACCTGCCTGTCTTCCCGCACATCCATCCATCTGTCCATCCATCCATCCATCCGCATGCCCATCCACCCATCCACCCACCCACCTGCCCGCCAGTCCGCCAGTCCGCCTGTCTGTCTGTCTGGAGATATTGATCCAATCTTGCTCAAATATTTCCACAGAAAATTGGGTTTCCTTAAAAAGTCTGATTTAAAATCTTTGAGGAAAATATATGCTGTCTGTGCTTTATGTTCATGTAGGCTGCTGTACGGGCGATGGATGCCGTGGCTGACTTCACAAGGAATATTTCTGGTGTTAACCTCGTTAAATTCATAGTTGCTGGAGCATCCAAGGTAGGCATATGTCCTACTTATTTATTTCAGCAATGTGAATGAAAATGGAAGCTCGATTAAAACAAACCTATGATAATGATGAACTTGTTGGTGATGGAGTTGTTGTGCTCATTCATGTCTGTGATTTTAATGGTATACATGATATACCATGATAATGATGCTATATTGACGGTGTTGAGGATCGTGTGCCTATCAATAAATTAATTACAATACCTGGTTATGTCTAAGATATGATGATGATGATGATGATGATGATGATGATGATGATGGTGGTTCTTTCTCGTCTTTAGTGGTCCTAGATTACATGCTTTCTGAGCACACGTATATTCTGGCATTCGCTGAACATGTCTAAACATAGACCATTGCTGTTGCGCTACCCTTACAGACAGTAGCTATGTGTTACACAGTTTGTAGAGTGTTGCATTTGAAAGAAAACTGTGTAGCCAGCTTTGATTTCTAATGGCTCGCAGATGTTTGCAATGATATGCATCAAGTTCATTCAAGAGGGCATTTGGAATTGCCCAGATTCTTGCCATTGTACAACCTTATGGAACCACAGGTAGCATCATATAGCTGCATCTTGTCTTTCATGTTAGAGCCATTAATCCACAATTTTCAAAATGATTGGGAGGAGAAACTTTCTGTTACACAGTGAGTTCCAATGCCGGTAGAGCTGTAGAGGAGGGAACCTAAGATTCTTCTCTTCATCCACTTCTCGGTGTCCCGATGGGGGCGGGTATGTAGGTATGGGTACAGTCATCATTCATTTATGTGATGTCGGATAGGTATACATGAGTGAACTCTGTGTTGGCTTCATCTATGAAGATGTGTGCAGCCTTGAGCTGTTCTGAAGCCATTGGAAGTACTCTATCAGGGGGAGGGGGGCTTTTTTCTCGTCGATAAAGTCAGCATCATCTGCATATTGTATCTCTAGTTGCACACCTTTCATTGAGATTGGTGGGTTTGGTAAATTGGCCGTGTGATGTGTTCTAAAACAGATAATAGTACTGTGGCGAGGTAGCAAGTGAAGGGCACTGCTGATAAACCACCGACATGTAGTGATCCTATTGATATTTCAAACTGTGCACAAAGACTTGATTTGATGCGAACATTTGTCGTAGTTCGTCATCATCTCAGCCAGCTTGATCTAGAAATTGAAGTTTATATGGTCTCTTGCTGGTATCAAATGCACCTGACATGTCGACTTCCATCTTGTAGAAGTCCCAATGCTTTGATAGTACTACTATGTCAGCATTCGTCCTCTCTTAAAACTACTCTGCCAGTTTCCAATAAATATTCCTGATACGAAGTATTGCTACATTTGATAGAATTTTTAGGATGCTGTTCAAAAGCACTATTGGTCTCAGGTTGCAAAGAGGTCCAAGTTGTTTCTTAGGCTGCGGGAGTGCGATGAGTGTACCTTCTCCCAGAGCATCGATAGGGAGGTGCTGTTCAAAAGCAGAGTTGATAATGTGTGCGATTTGTGTGGAGATGGTATTATCTGCACATTTAGGGAGTTCGTTATTAATGCCACCAGACCCGCATGTACGGCCATTCGTTAGAGTTGTTAAAGCTGTTCGGACTTCTGCTTCTGTTATTTGCTTTTGCCGGGCAGTGACTGGCGTTTAAACATTGGTAATGGTGCGGTTTTCTATGTCAGTGGACTGATCTTCGATCTATACCTAGATTGTGTCAGCATTTCGCTGCTCAGAGCTGATGAAGTGACCATCAGAGTTATGTATAGCAACATAACATAAATGGTTTGAACATTTTTCGACAATCATCGGTGGATGTGATCTAGTTTACCAAGCCATCTGTTCTGTTATTGGCGAGTTCTTTCGATCGTTCAGTGACTTGCTCCAAGATCTTATTGCGATTCTGTCTTGGTGCAGTTTGGTGTTCGACTGCTTTGATATATGCGTAGTCGCGGTGTTTGCTGTTGTTTTGGCAGCTGCTTTATAACAAGTGGATCATCAACATAAGACTTTCTTTGCTTAGTATTCCAAGTTATATTAGAATAAGATCTAAGATATATTAGTTCAAACAGAGGATACATTTAAGTATTCCATAGAACATATAATAAAAGTCATTTCTCAGTAAATGTGTTGCATTTAAAGCGTGGGTGGACCACGTGGACGACAGCTGCTGTGGACAAGCGTGTGATTGCATTCGTTCCCATTGTTATGGATGAACTCAATTTTGTCCAGGTGAGTCACACTAACAATCCACATATTGTCCTTACCATATATCCGGTAGGTGATGTAATAGTGATATTTTATTTGGATATGTTTGTTTGTTTCTCAAAAATACTTGTCCCTACTATAATTCATTAATCACGATTGCGCAATACCACACAATAGTAAATTCACTAATTTCCAGCTAAGAGCCGTCCACTTTTAGGTGAGTTGGAATCGATTTCAACACTGAATTCTCAGAATCTAAATTTCAATTCAAATATATACAGGTAAGCTGTTGAATATTTTGAAACTAATTTGAATATAGGTTATTGTAAATTATTCGAAAACATATGATTCATACACTTCTTAACGGACTTTTCGATTTTCGTGAACCAGCTACATGATATTTTGATTGTGACGTCAGCTAACAAGTTACGTAATTGGTTATAACTTCATATACTTGAGTGACAGATCGGTTTACCTATTGCACAACGATAATTCCAGAACAACTACACACTTTCCTATGGGCAAAAAGTCCTATAGGAAATGTATGGGGATTTTCAGTATAGATCTTTGAAGTGCCACTACACCTAGATCAGGATGTTACTAGTGGGGTCATGAACGTGTTGATACATCGGCTGGCACATGAACAGCTGGGATGGTACACGTTGGGCATCAAAAGCAAGAGTTTTCGCTTTTGGAAGAAATGGACTCACCTTTATCAGGAAAGGTCAATGGGCATATGAGTAGACACCCTGTGATATCCTTTTAATTCTAACATCATCCCTGATCACATACTCAAGGGAAGGGTACACATTGGGCCTCAATATTACCAGTTTTCGTTTTTGGTCGAAATGACTTCCCTTTCATCAGAGAAGCTCAGTGGATAGATTAGAAGATCCGCTCTGATATGCGTTAATGCTAACGTCATAGCTGGATCAAATACTCAGAGGAAGGACACTCTTTTGGGCCTTAAATTTACCCAGATAACAATATTACATTGGTCCGACGTTGGCCCATCATATGTTGCAATATTGGACCAAAGTTGGTTGTCTACGTTGGCCCAACATCATTCTGCTCATTGATCTAACGTTCGGCCAACCTGTAGGGTCAATACATTCCACTGAACCTTGGCCCATCATATATTCACCCAAGATAGGCCCAACATACATCACATAACATTGGGCCAACATTGACTGTCTAGGGTGTCCCAATATCACTCTACTCATAGGTCTAACATAGATGAAGATTTCTTTAATGCAAACTAATTAGCAAATATGCCTTCATTGACTTACTAATCTTAGATGATAAACAACAGGCCAGTAGCCTAAGCATTGCCCTAATGTGCATACATATTATTAGAATACATTGGCAACAACTGTAAACCAACTGTCATTTTGCCACTGTCATATCAACGTGGGCCCAACACAAGTATATAACACTTACAATATACATTGGCTATAAGTGGTTGGGCAAACGTTGGCCCAACACCCGTAACCCAACTGTAATTTTGCCACGATTTAAGCCAACGTTGCCCCAATTCATGTGTATAACATTTATAATATACATTGGCTATAATTGGTTGGGCCCAGCAACTCTAACCCAACTGTAATTTTGCCACGTTTATGCCAACTTTGTGCATGCGTGTATATAACATTTATAATATACATTGACTAAAAGTTGTTGGGCCAACGTTGACCCAACCACTGTAACCCATCTGTAATATTGCAACTGTTATGCCAACGACGTTGGCCCAACGTTGTGGTGCCAATGGCGACGGTGACAACAAATTGCCAATGTTGGCCCTATGCCCAATAGCCAACTGCGACCATGCCAACCAATCATCAACGTAGTAATGTTATCTGGCAAGTTACCAATTTTCGTTTTTGCCAGAATCGACTCCACTTGCCAAGACATGGTCGATGGTGATATAAGAAAAAGGTCTTATACTATTTCTTAATGGCCAGATATCGCAGATTTGCAAATACTTCAGTAAATGTCTTCTAGTAATTATTATTTTTATTAGCTCACCTGGCCTGAAATGCCAAGTGAGCTTATGACGTGGCAACTGTCCATTGTCTGTCCATCCATTCATCGTCTAGTGTCTGGTATCCATCCGTCCATCTGTCAACCTTTTCTTTAAACAACTTCTTCTCAAGAACCACTGTGCCGATTGCATGTCTCTATTCATAATTTTACTGCTGACATCCATGTTGCAATTAACACTTTTAGTGCAGAATTGCAAATCACAAATGGCCCTTTTGCTGCTGAAGTGCAAAGCACAATTGACCCTTTTACCGCTGAATTGTAAGTCTTCATTAGACTTTTCACTGCTCAATAACAGGTTTCCATTCATCACTTTACTGATGAATTGTGACTCTTAATTAACATTTTACTGCTGAGTTGCAGTCTCAATTAACCCATTTGCTGCTGAATTACAAGTCTCATTTAACAATTTTATGGCTGAATGGCAACGCACAATTAAACCTTTTACTGCTGTCATTAGTTATTTGACTGCTGAATAACAAATTTCGATTAACCCGTTTACTGCTGAATTATAATTTCTAATTAGCCTTTTACCGCTAAGTTGGAGGCTCCGTGAAACCTTTTGCTGTTTAATTGCAAGCACAATTAACCCTTTTACTGCTGAATTGTAAGTCTTCATTAGCTATTTTACTGCTATTTTACAGCTGAACAACAAGTTTACATTAACCCCTTTTACAACTGAATTGTGACTCTTAATTAACCCTTTAGTGCAAAGCACAATCCCAGTTGGAGGTCATCTTAATTTCTTCTGCCAAAACTCTGATAGTTAAGCAATTGGCAATTAAAAATGTCTTTTCGAGAATCACACAACCGATTTTAGCCAAATTTAGTAGGACACGCTTATTCCTGTTGAAATTCTGGCCAACAACTTAGGCTTCTACTTATAATCGATGGCGTCATAAGTTGAAATGACTGTGTTCCAGGTGAGTGATACAGGCCCCTTGGGCCTCTTGTTATTATTATTATTATTATTATTATTATTATTATTATTATTATTATTATTATTATTATTATTATTATTATTATTATTATTATTATTATTATTATTTAGAACCTGCATCATCATTTTCGCTCTCTGGGAGGCTGGACATTTGCATTCAATGATTACTATCAATTAAACTTTACCGCCTCCTTGGACGATCCTGGTCTTAAGGCAATGATGGATATCGTTGATCCTTTAGGTGAAGTTTTAGTTGTGACTCGCGCGTAATATCCATCTGTCTGTCTGTCTGTCCATGCCAATTTGTGCGTGCGTGCGTCCGTGCGTGTGCGTGTGCGCGTGCGTGTGTGCGTGTGCGCGTGTGCGCGTGCGTGCGTGCGTGCGCGCGCGCGTGCGTGCGTGCGTGTTTGTCACGAGCTGTATCTAGAAAATTACAGATTAGATTTTGCACAAACATTCACACGACGAATGCTCTTTACCGTGAAAAACTATTTCCTGTTTCTATGCGCTTCTCTTCTTGTCCTAATCTGTACTATGCTAATTATCCACAGCGGCATATAAAGCAAATAAATCTCGTATATTGAGCCCATCTGACTTTAGTGACTAGTGCTCAGTGCTCAGTAAGGTGGTCGCTTAAGGCAGAATTAACTGTAACATGTTTGTCCGGATGATTGTTTTCAGTGTACGCAGCGAGGTACCAGAACAAACCTAAGTTAGTGATCAGCACAGGCGGAGATGAGTTCTTTCTTCCTGATAACTCTCATTATTACTGGCAGAATATGACAGAACCCAAATACGTCAGGTAAGTATTGCATCCATACAATGGAAATATCAGGGCAATTCCACAAATGTGTCAGGTAAGTCTGACATCCATGCAGGGGAAATATCTGGGCAATTCCACAAATACGTCAAGTACTGTAAGTCTAACATATATACAGATACCAACTGCGCTCATCTTTTGGAGCTATGATCTTGTCAGCATTATCGGTATAAGAGGTTGCATTATCTCTATGATATATTTTTTAAATGGTGTACGCGGATATTTGGATTTTGATAGTGTTGTTTTGGTATCATCTTAGCTCTTGTATCTCAAGCGGGGCGTACACAATCAACCACATCTATCCAGTGGCTCATATGATATTATCATTTATCATATACGCAAGGCTTTCAGCCCATTCCATATTTCTCAATATGAATACACGTGTAATATTCAACAAAAAATTTCCATTGGTTAAATAACGTGCACGAAATATTTTCATTAGTTAGACAACGCGTAATAATCTCACATGCCCATGACACCGAAAATGTTTCCGTCAGAGAAAATGTAAACCAGACAGGATATGTTAGGGTGTTATGAAATACGTTTGTAAATTTGCATGATAGACGCAGTAATTTTAAAAGTTGGATTAAAAGTAATGTCAAGTCCGAAATAATGATTTTTTGTCTATTATTATTTTTGTAGTGTATTGGTTAGAACTCTTAGCAAGTGATGGTCACAGCGACGAAAATGAACAGCGTTTATTGCAAAATTTGTGAAAATATCACTTTATATGATAAATAGAATCTCAAACTCAGTCCCATTTCATATCACTATTATCAAACTCGTCGAAAATTACTACATTTAACTGCTAAAGCTCGTGCATTGTGATAATTGTTGACTCGGTTGATTGTAGCGATATGAAATGGGACCTTTTTCCAGATATTCAATTTACCGTGTCAGCAAATTCTTGTTCGGATTTCTTACATTTCTGAGTGCATCTTTCATACAGAAGTCTATGAAGTCTATGGACTTTGTATTATCTCGTCTTTTGTTAAATAATATATTCTGGTATGAATAGTGTAGTTCTGGTGTCCTTTAACTAATAGACTCTTTTGATCGCCCTATATTGGCGAAAATTACTACGCCAAAGGACAATCATTACAGTCTACAGAATATGTTTTCTCTATCGAACATCTAATGAGACACGAATGCCTCTATGTGCATCGTGTTAGCAGAATGAGAGATGCAACGGTAAGTTCTGCTGAGACAGCAAACGTAAGTTGTGGGCAGTAGGGAAGTCCAATATATAGGTTGGCTTGGTTGGGTTAATTATTTCCCTTTAATCTAGATAATTTAGAATTCTTCTAAACTATTTTCGTCCGGAAAATCCATAAGTTGTGCCCAAGGGATCCTGAAAAAGAAGAATATAACATTTTCATAAGTGAAGTCGGTTAGGTAGAATACGTGTAGGAAAATAAATTTATTAAAGTATACAGTAAGATTACGAATTAAAAATTATCGCCTGTGTTCAGATAGGCATGAACTCTTATCTGTAATTTATCCGAGCCCTTGCTTCATATTTGTTAGTGCCCCTCCTCCCGTGCATATCATCAGGTACACTTTGAATTGGTTGATCCAAGACATGGGAAGAGTGTTGAGGTTGTAAGGAACGCATCGTTGTTCTGAATCCAGAGTTCACAACGTAAAGTTTACATTACATCAGGTACGCTTTGAATTGGTTGATCCAAGACATGGCAAGAGTACTGAGGTTGTAAGGAACGCATCGTTGTTCTGAATCCAGAGTTCACAACCTAAAGTTTACATTCCATCAGGTACGCTTTGAATTGGTTGATCCAAGACATGAGAAGAGTACTGAGGTTGTAAGGAACGCATCGTTGTTCTGGATCCAGAGTTCACAACCTAAAGTTTACATTCCATCAGGTACGCTTTGAATTGGTTGATCCAAGACATGGGAAGAGTACTGAGGTTGTAAGGAACGCATCGTTGTTCTGAATCCAGAGTTCACAACCTAAAGTTTACATTCCATCAGGTACGCTTTGAATTGGTTGATCCAAGACATGGGAAGAGTACTGAGGTTGTAAGGAACGCATCGTTGTTCTGAATCCAGAGTTCACAACCTAAAGTTTACATTCCATCAGGTACGCTTTGAATTGGTTGATCCAAGACATGGGAAGAGTACTGAGGTTGTAAGGAATGCATCGTTGTTCTGAATCCAGATATATATATATATCCTTTACTTATATTATCCCCATCGG
>CM067372.1:39972613-40019537 GCA_034401795.1 Chaetoderma sp. LZ-2023a | reverse complement strand
GCATGACACGTGTGTTTGGAAAGAAGAGGTGTAAATTAGACCTCCATCTACCTAATCAGAAACATTTGTCAGTTATCAGAACAAAAGCAAATTCCAACTTCAGTCTAATTTAGATTGCGATTCTAAAAATGTTATCTATTTAATATCTTGCAAATTAAGCCAAAAGCAGTATGTCGGTGAAACAAAATGCCCTTTAAGATGGCGAGCAACTAGACACCTTTGCGATATTAGACACGACGAGGACACCAACGTAGCTCAACATTTCAATCTTCCTGGTCATTCTGTCGATAGACACTTTGAAATTATGCTATTGAGCAACTGCCTCTTTCTGCTACGGCCGAAGAAACTGATAAAGAAAGAAAACTTCGAGAATCATTTTGGATTAAGCAGCTGAAAACAAAAATGGCCGAGAGGCATACACGTGGACCCTGGTCTTGCTGATCAACGTGAAATTATTCCATTCAGTTTACAATCGAAAAAATGTTGAAATTTCTGAAATTTTGAAAGATGAATATCATAAATTGCAGGATAAATGAAAGAACCTCTCAATTTGCGCTCAATGATAGCCTTTAAGAAAAACTCCAATCTACGTGACATCTTGGTTAAATCGAAATTAACTCTTCAAAAATCTTCAGAATGAATGATATATATTATTCATATTTTATAGGCCTCTATCAAACAAACATAACAAATCTCAGACAATAAAATAAATAAAAAATATCTCCCAACCTTGGGAGATCCTGAACCAGTGCGTTTAATCATATAACCACCTACAAGCGAGTGCCAGTTCTATTGCTTTATTGTCTTACTAACACACTAATTATTGCACCATACCGTCGTGGCAAATCTGTCTGGCATACCATCATTCCACCAATTTAGTCTCTCTTCTTAATAATAGTTTTGATTCGTTCATCATTTCCTTCCTTCCTCCCTTCCTTCCTCCCTTCCTTCCTTCCTTCCTTCCATCCATCCATCCATCCATCCATCCACCCACCCTCCCTCCCTCCCTCCCTCAAATGAATAGGCAAATGGGTGAAAGCTACAATTTCATTTCCGAATTTGGTTTAATTTATTCACTTAGTCATTGCAGAGCGCGCACGCACGCACGCACGCACGCACGCACGCGCGCACGTACGCACGGACGCACGCACGCAGTAATGTATGCATAGACGCATGCACCAACAGACGCACGAATGCATGCACGCACACACACACGCACTAATGTACTCACGAATTAATGCACCCACACCCACATACACACGCGCACACATACACCCACGCAAGTATAGATGCACGCACGTACGGATGTACGCGCACACACCCACACACATACACGCATACGAACAAATGCACGGACGCACTGCCGCACGGCCGCACGAACGCACGCACGCATGCACGCACGCACGCACGTACACACACTTTTGCAGACACAAAACTAAAAGATGTCCTACGGATATGATTTCATGTTGCCCCACCATTGATTTTGGTTGGGATTAGATTTATTTAAGAATAGGTAGGAGGGATGAAACCTTGTCATTGTTAACAGGAACCATGAGGTCTAACTTTGATCTTACTAGCAAATCTTTCAGGTTTGGATTTCTATTGTAAGCTATTACTGGTCGTGCTTTGATCGGTTCCTTTAATTTAGATTGCAACTGTGAATATTCGTCTTTCATGGTTTTCGCTAATTCAACATTACGTCTATTGTATATGAGTTGAAATGGGATAATTTTGTTCTTTTGTGATATTCCTGAATCTACATTTATTCCAAATGGTGCTTTTGTGTGTAGTGTTCTAATCCAATGGCCTTCTCGCGAAATGAACTCGTTTCTTCTTCACTATCGAAGGTCGGAATCTGTTCTATTGGCATGATTTCAAAATGATGTTCAACTGAATGATCAGGAAGTTGGAAATGTTGAACAATTGGCGTATCTGCTGAGGTGTTAATATCAGAAACGTGGCGTCTAGCACGCACTCTAAATGCATTTTTTGTTTCACCAACATACTGTTTCTGGCAAGGGCACAATTGATCAAATAGACTACATTCTCAGAATCACAATGCATATTAGTTCGAATATGATATTCATTTTTAGTTTGAAACTCAGGAATGTTTGTTGGTTTACAATATAGTTGTTTACTTTGCATCTATTTTGTCGCATTTAGAAACTGATCCATCGCACATGATTGGTTTATTGTGTTTAATTTGGACAGGCTCAAACTCGGTCCGCTATGAGGTTTCAGATTTCAAGCTCATTGATGGTGTCTGCTTTAGTTTTCGAAGAAAACGGGCTGAATAGCCTCGTGCTTTCAAAGCATCAAACAGAGTAGAGCATGCACTATTCAGATTTTGCCTGTTGCTAGAGTTTCGAAAAAATCTTATGATTTGCGATTTGATCAGACCTTAAATGTGTGTGGAGGATGAAATGATTTTTTGTGAAGCAGCTGATGTGAGTCTGTTGGCTTAAAGAATACTTTATATTCAAATTTCCCAGAGGAATCAAATTGAGGACCCTTATAGATCGTGACATCTAAAAAGTCAACTGATGTTCCACTAATAGTAGCGTTTAGCTTGATGTTTGAATCTTGGTTATTTAAAATGCGAAAAAATTCCCAAAAGTCTTCTTCTGAATGTTGCCAAATTATGAAGATGTCATCTAGATATTTGAGGTAAAGAAGAGGCTTTTTGGTTGATTTGCTCAGTGGCTCCTCTTCCCACTCCGCAACCTAAATCGTGGCAAAATTTGGGCTGAATCGTTTACCCATTGCGCATCCACAGATTTGAAGGTAATTTTCACCATTAAATTGGAAATCATTTCCTTTAAGACTTAGCTCTAATAATTTTAGAATTTCCGTATCTGGTCGATCTGGATCAGGAAATTTGACAAAAGAATTCTTAATAGCATTGACTCCAGCATCAATATCTATATTGGTATACATAGCATCTATGTCTAATGTGACTAAATATGCATCTTTCGGAACTGACAATTTGGATAACTTTGAAAGAAAGTGTTCTGTGTTCTTGAGAAAGCTCTTGTGTCTATTAGCAATGGGCTTTAAATAGTAATCAATATATTCTGAAATGCCATAAGACTCACTGCCACAGTCTGAAATGATGGGTCGTCCAGGTGGTGGCAATGGATCTAACCAGGTGCTGATAGGTTTATGGATTTTAGGCAAGATATAAAATGTCCGATTTTGTGGATTATTCTCACCTAGCAGATACTTTAGCTGTTTCTATCGATGTACTTATCCGTATGCAATGAATTAAGTATTTCAATGAAATTTTGTCGGTTTTGAGGCCAATTAAATTATTAAGTTTTCTGTAATGCCTGGTGTTAGTTAACTGCCTTTCGGCCTCGCGGATGTAGTTTTCTCTAGACATAATCACAGTTGCTGAACCTTTATCGGCTGGTTTTATAATAATATTCTGATTTCTACGTAATTTGTTGATGGCCTGTCGCTCGAGAAATGAAAGGTTTTGCTTATTGTTTGTAACTGGCAATGATCTGACTATACCAGCAACCGTTTTTATGGTTGCTTTAATATTGTCATCAACTAGCCTATCTGGAGGGTCCCAACCAGATTTTCCAGTGAATGGCTTTGACTCTCCATTTAAATTTCGAAAATGATGGGCTATTTTTACTGAATGACCAAAATTAGCTACTTCAATAAGACCTGTGTCTAAAAGCAAATCTAATCCTGTTTTTGGTTTTGGAGTTGGTACAAAAGTAAGACCACGATCGAGAATTGATTTTTCAGATGGTGCGAGATCATAGTCAGCTGCTAAATTGACAAGGTTTGTTCCTAATCCTATGTTAGGGGAGCTATTGCCTTGACCCACATTTAGTTTAAACTAAGTACGGTCAACCAATGCTTATAAATACAATTAGCTGTTTCTTTCGTCCAATGGATTATATCCTTCTCAACATGAAAATTGGCATCAGAAATTTTGGGAATGACCTTATCAACGTGGCACTTGAACCTGCTGATTCGTTGATACGCTTGAGACAGTACTATTGCCTGTCTGACAAGCTATCAGAGAAGTTAATCTCAGCAAAGTGCAACTCCGCATTAGGGAAGGTGTTTTTAAATTCACGAGCCATGAACCGTAAATGGCTTGAGGCTTTGGTTGGATGCTCATTTTTGGAGTTGATGCCAATATTCAGGATGATCTTCTCCGGGCTAGGGCCATCCTGGTGTCACATAGCCATTGTTCTGAAATGTGATAATGCGGCACCAGGATAGCACTCAAGCTGGATGTCAGGATGGACGTCTAAATCAATTCGGGCTAGATTAGAGGACCCTATCATCAGAATCTTTTTGGTGATTCTGGGGATCCTCCACAGGCCCTTGATATGCGATTGATGACGGTACTTAGCAAACTTCCTATCAGACAGGTTACTATTATTCTCCATAGGAGGGAGAGGAGGCGGAGACAGAGGAAGAGGAGCAGAAGAAGGTGCGTGAGGAGAAGAGAGATGAAGAGTATGAGGAAGAGCAGGAGGAGGGATGGAGAGAGGAGATGCAAGAGGAGAAGATTGAGTATGAGGAGCAAGAGGCGGGATTGAGAGAGGAGATGCATGAAAAGAAGAAGTTTGAGGAGGAAGAGGAGGAGGCGGGATTGAGAGAGGAGAAGGAGGAAGAGGAGAAGATCGAGTCAGAAGGTGGCGAGGAGAAGATAGTGGAAGAGATGAGGAAGAGTTGCTAGGTGGAAGATTGGGGGAACAATGAGTAACAACCCGACAACGGCGCACAGGAGGAGAATTTGTCTTTGGGAGAGCCGGCCATGACTCTGTTACATCATCAACACCAGGTTCTGGTGTTGGTGATGTATACAGATTCGTCCGCTTGGAAGTGGTAGGCGAGGGTGTGAAGGTGGTTGGTGGACCGTTGTCGTTTGTTAGTCATTGTTGGATGTGAACCTGAACCTGTACTCGGTGGGGCCGCCGGTGTTGGTAGAGACATCACTCTATTTTGCTCATGACTAGCTATTTCTGCCAAAAATTTCCAAAATTTGTGATTGTCGTTGTGGCCAATTTCCCCCCAAAATTTTGCCTACCCCATTTCAATGCTATGCCTTTGGCTCTGTGTAGATCAAGAATTACATTAGATTCGGCCACTTTTACCTCTGCCTTTAATTTGTCCAATTTGCTTCGATAATGTTTGACTAAATTTTCTAAGCAGCTATGAGCCCAAATTTGGTTTATCATGCTGGTCGATTAAAAAAATTCGTCATCTCGTAAGGCAGGGCAGAAAACGAGTTCATCTCCTCCATTTTCATGCTGAGAGATTTCGGGAGAGAGTCTGATGCCAAATGCTCTCGTAAAAGACCATAGTGATGCAAGCATTGCAACACATGGAAGTACATCTTAACCAGTCTCTGAAAGGCCTGAACAGACTGGTTAGGAGCACTTTTGGTTGATGAAAGGTTGGACGCTGGGTTGCCAGATTTGCGTCCTTTACCCACTGGGCCATTGGAATTCTTGGCCATTTTAGAACGTGATCAAATTTCTACAGATTTATGTCAAATTTAGTCAGAAAAGTTCAAAAAAGTTAAATACCAAATATTAACTAGAGCGATTATGTGTTGAAAACAATTTAGAAACTTAAAAATAAGAACAATTAATACAAGATTATTATATATATATATATATATATATATATATATATATATAATATATATATATATATATATATATATATATATATATATATATATATATATATATATATATATATATATATATATATATATATATATATACACCTGTGCAAAAGTTAAGCACCAGCAAAAACAATAGAACGTAGAAACATGATGGTACAACTAGGCTGCCATACTTTTTGTCCCCGCGTTAGCTGACATAATTCCAAGTACGAAATGCACATGCATGCATGACTTCACGCCGCTTGATGTCCGTGCGTGGCGGGAAACAGCACACGTGTTCAGTTATGTAAAAGTCCAGTTTGAGGTGTAGAACATTACATACAGATTTAGGCGACAAGATTAGGAATTTTGTGTTTCATGACCGTGGTTTATTTGTACAGAGAGAATTAGCTCTTGATTGTGAACCGCTATGGCAAGACGAAGGTTAAGTGATCGTGAGAAATGGCAAATCATAGGCATGCATACCACTGGTATGTCATGCAGAGAGATTGGCAGACAGCTGAACATTAACCATACTTGTAATCAGTCGTTTGAGATGCAAAACATGGGCAAACTAACGAGGTGAAGGACAGGCCTAGATCTGGAAGACCGAAGAAGACTACTGCCCGTGATGATCGAGCCCTAGTACGCCTTGTTAGGAGATCTCCATTCACCAACAGCAGAGTGCTCAGCCAGCAATGGGAAACGCGCAATAGAGGTGTCAATGTCTACCGTCAAAAGGAGACTGTATGCTGCTGGCATGAAAGCTAGGAGACCTGTCAGACGTCCTCTCCTCACTGCACACCACAAAGAGGAGCGTCTGAGGTGGTGCAACGAAAGAAGACACTGGAACATGAGATCCTGGAGACGGGTACACTGGTCCGATGAAAGTCGGTTCCTACTTCATGCCACAGATGGTCGAACTCGTGTATGGAGGTCCAGACGCACGGCGTACGACCAACGTAACATCATGGAAGAAGTTCCATTTGGTGGAGGTTCCGTTATGATATGGGGGTGCATCTCATTTGATTGTAAGCTGGATCTGTTGACTGTACCTGGAACACCTAAATGGACAAAGATATCAAGATTCCATACTGGATAGAGTTGTGGTCCCTCATTTTGTAAATCATGCACCTGGAACCCCACCCTATATTCATGGATGACAACGCCCGACCACATCGTGCTAGGGCTGTGCATGAATACCTCCGCCAGAATGCCATCGAAACCCTACCATGGCCAGCAAGGAGCCCTGACATGAACCCTATTGAGCATATCTGGGACATTCTGGGAAACATGGTGAGAAGGAGGGATCCTCCTGTGCAGAACCTACAGGAATTAACAGACGCACTCCATCTTGAATGGCAACGAATACCACAATGGCGTATCAGTCGGTTGGTGACCAGCATGAGACGTCGTGTCCAGGCCGTCATCCAGGCACAAGGTGGATATACCCGGTATTAATAATGACAGTCTAAAACTCGTGCACAGATGTTAAACTTCGTTTTCATACACCATTAATGACAATCTAGCCACGTGTGTCAACTGTAGGGCAATAGTTTGTCAGTTGTGTCAACGTAACCATATTCAGGCCTCGTTTTCAAGTTCAAACAAAAACATACAGTGTTTCCCCACCATCATAATCAGCATTCCTCTAGTTGCATTATTACCTCTTGCACTAAGATGGATGGGTACATAAATGTTTATGCTATTGCTTTCTTCATAGCACATGAATATACCCTCGCATGTGCGTAAAAATAGGGTGGTGCTTAACTTTTGCACAGGTGTATATATATATATATATATATATAATATATATATATATATATATATATATATATATATATATATATATATATATATATATATATATATAAATATATATATATATATAATATATAAAACTAAAGGTTACACTGTCAGTTGCTGGAGCGCTTTCGACGTAATGGTCTTCGTCCGTCCGAATGTCTGTCCGTCCGTCCGTCCGTCCGTCCTTCCTTCCTTCCTTCCTTCCTTCCTTCTTTCCTTCTTTCCTTCCTCGCTCTCTTCCCTTCCCTCCCCCCTCCCCCTCCATTCCTTCCTTCCCCCTCCCTCCTTCCTCCCCTCCCTCCCTCCCTCCCGCCCCCGTCCCGCCCTCCCTTCCTCCATGCTTCCTTCCTTCCGTCCTTCCTTCCTTCCTTCCTCCATCCATACATCCATCCATCCTTCCTTCCGCCCTCATTTCCGCCCTTCCGTCCATCCGTTTGTCCTTCCTTCATTCTTTTCCTTCTTTCCTCCCTTCCTTCTTTCCTTCCTTCCCCCTCCCTCCCTCCCTCCCCTCCCACCCTCCGTCCCTCCCTACATTCTTCTTCCTTCCTTCCTTCCTTCCCGCCCTCATTCCTTCCTTCCTCCGTCCCTCCCTCCCTCCCATCCTCCCTCCCTCCCCCCCTCCTTCCTCGATCTTCGCCCCCTCCGTCCCACACTCACTCCCTCCCGCCATCCCTCCCTCCCTCCATTCTTCCTTCCTTCCTTCCTTCCTCCCCCCTCCCTCCCTCATTCATCCATCCCTTCTTCCTTCCTTCCTTCATCCATCCGTTCTTCCTTCCTTTCCTTGCGTGCTTGCTTGCTTCCGTCCGTCCGTCCGTCCGTTCGTTCGTCCGTCACACTATCTCTCCCCCCCCCCCAAAAAAAAATCCCCATTGTGTGCGATTAAATCAAATTTGGTATGTGGTTTACCCATATGATTCCGCTTTGAATGACATATTTAGATTTGGCTCTGCCCCCAGGGGAGAGTGGCCGGGGTCAAAAGGTTAAATCACATGTAACTCAACTCCTCTGAAATCGTTAGACGGAACTCTACCAAATTTGATATCAGAGTTACCCATATGATTGCGGAGTGCAAGAGGGCATTTAGAGTTGTCTCCACCCCCAGGGGGTGGGGTCGGGGTGGAGGGGGTCAACAGGTCAAATTTTAATCTGCTGAGATTTATTGTAACGCATCTCTCCGAACATTTACATTTGGCCCCGCCTCCAGGGGTGGGTGGGTTGGGGGTCAAAAGATAAAAAAATTTGATCGTAATGCAACTCCTCTGACACTGTTGGACGGGATTCAACTAAATTTAGTATGTCAGATACCCATATCAATGTGGAGTGGATGAACACATTTACATTTGGCCCCGCCCCCCCCCCCCCAAAGTCATGAAATTGATTGTAATGCAACTGCTCTGAAATCAGTAGACGGAATTCAACCAAATTTAATTTCTGAGTTACCCATAAGATTGCGAAGTGCAAGAGGCCATTTAGATTTGGCTCGCCCACAGGGTGGCAAGAGAGGGTCAAAAGGTTAAATTTTAACCTGCGGAAATTGATTGTAACGCATCTCCTCAGAAACCATTCGACGGAAATCAACATTTTGTATGTGAGTTACCGATATCAATGTGGAGTGGATGAGCACATTTACATTTCGTCCCGCCCCCCTGGGGGTGGTGGGGGGGGGGTGGGGGGAGGGGCTGGTCAAAAGTTCATGAAATTGATTGCAATGCAACTCCTCTGACACTGTTGGACGGAATTCAACCAAATTTAGTGTGTCAGTTACCCATATGATCCATATCAATGTGGAGTGGATGAGCCCATTTACATTTGGTCCCGCCCACAGGCGTGATGGGGTAAAAAAGTCATGCAATTGATTGTAATGCAACTTCTCTGACACTGGTGGCGAAATTCAACCAAATTTGGTATGTGAGTTACCCATATGATTGCGGAGTGTAAAAGGACGTTTACATTTGGCTCCGCCCCCAGGGTGGGTTGTGGGGTGCGTCAAATCTTCAAAGCGGTCAACGTGGGCATTTGTGATGATGTGTCATCGACCGATCAATCTAGTTCTTAATACAAATAAATAACCGTAACCGAAAGTACCGTAACATTGAAAGAGTATTAGTAATGTAAGTCCTCACTGCTGTTATTGGCTGTGTATGCGATGGGGGGGGGGGGGGGGGAGTAGTAAGTGATTGGTAATCGGGGTGGGGGGGGGGGGGGGGGGGGGGGGGGGGGGGGGGTAGTAAGTGACGGAGGATGTAGCATGCCCAGAAGACGTGTCTTATCAATACTGCCAGGCCCATTGAGGTTGCGCACGCACGCACGCACGCACGCACGCACGCACGCAACGCACGCACGCACGCACGCACGCACGCACGCACGCACGCACGATGTCAATGAAATAGTGATTCAGTATCGCTCTCTTTTAACCTTTAATAACTATGTTTACATTACACTCAGATGGACCGCAATAAAAAACATGAGAGAAAAACAACAATGACATAAGGACATGATTTTGTCAGGGGACCTAATCCGAAGCATTTGGAGAAATAACAGAATAATGATTATTGATGAGATAAGAGAAACAAAGAGATAGAAGTACGTCATTGAGCTGAATGGAGGTAGGGTCAGGCATACAATCATGCTTTTGTAAAAGTACGGCAATCAAGGCATCAGTTTGCAATGGATCTGCCGTGCGCACATGCGTGCGCATGGGCGTATGTGCGTACGTACGTACATACATGCGTGCGTGTGTACATGCATGCGAGCGTGCGTGCGTGCGTGCGTGCGTGCGGCCGTGTGCTTGCTCGCGTTCGCGCGTGGTTGCGTGCGTTCGCGCATGTGTGTATGCGTGTCATGTTGCCGTGGTGTATGTGTGTGGGACCTGTTTGTATGTGTGGGTATGGGGTGGGGTGGGGGTGTTTGAGTGCCGACGCATGTATATGTGTGAATGCGCACAGCTTGTGCAGGAAATCATGAGTCATGCTGATTACATGTAACTAATGTGATTGGTAATCAGGTTTTCCCTGTATGCGTTACCTGGCTGTATTATGGCCGCCATCTATGACAAGTAATGCTGTGTCCTTCACGGTCAGTTTATCGGGAATGGACACATAGACGTAATGCCACCAGATGGACCGGTCAACAAAGCTTTCTGTAGATGCAAACGGGTAGCAAATTATGATTTAACACTCAATGAAGTGATCAGACCGGCCACTCAAGTATTGACAGCATCCCAAGATACATCACGTGTTGATTAGATAGATAGATTTATTACACAATAGGCCATTGGCCCTTGAGTGAATACAATTTTAATTTATGCATGGCATCAGATCTGATGTCATAATAAAATGGCACAGGGCCGTTACGAACGGGCAACAGTTCATCCAATAAAGTGTCCCAAGTCTGTGTATTTGTGGTGAATTTATAATTTCATAAACAACAGCTCTCATTCAAATTAATTTTAAAATAGTCAATAGTTTACACGTACCTTTAAATTGCGGTTCTGGAAATGCTGTAATTTAAAGTGTTAAATCGACTCCAAGTGGGCGGAGATATAATAGCATGATGGGAAATACCCGCGCGCTTTGCGACGCTATTGAAAAACAGCGCCATCATACGACTACGACGTGACTTTGACGTTATATCAGGGGCATTAACTCGTAACGCGAATGACGCGGTAGCGCAAATTCCCCTTGACGCGGGAAACAAAGCGAAACAGGCGGGGAAAAAAAGCCAAACAAGGTAAACAAACAAACATGTAAATAAACTAATAGATATGGCGCACTGCGGTGAATTTAAAGGTGGAAAATCAAAAGATAAAAAATGTATCCTGATCATAGTTGAGGGGCTCAGGCTCTGATCGGATGCACAAATTAAAAGGGGAAGAATGAAAATTGTGTGTTTTTAGTTCCCGAAAGATAAGGAAAGGTTAAAAATTCATGTTATAGTCCTACTATTTGCTACACCACGCCTATGCGTGCCTATAATTAGCACCAAATATATATATATATATATATATATATATATATATATATATATATATATATATATATATATATATATATATATATATATATATATATATATATATATATATATATATAGGGTGGGTGGGTGTGTGGGTGGGACTGGTTGTAATGGGGTTGTACATAATCAAATACCATGAACATTAGCTTACGCATTGCGAATATAATTGGTGTAGGTAAGAAGAGATTATCTAATTGTTAAGAAAAATGGGGGTACTGCAATTTTTTAACGCCACTATTCTAAGCACAGCATACATACGAATGGAGAGGGCACATGGACGCACGCGCGCATCCATTAAGTTAATGCTAATACAGGAACTTATTTTGAGCACCTGTTATAGAAAATAATATCAGGGCCGGCATGCGCGCCACAGCCACACGGCACTTTTTGAGCTAGCAAAACAATTTTTTTTTAAATATTTATATATCGCAACCATTTCCAGTTTCCAACTCTATAAATTTATTAATTAAATATAATATGCTAATTCTTTTTTAGCATATTTTATTGTATCATGTGTACAAAGGGATTGGGCACAAGTTCTAAGTTCTAACACTGTATTTCCGTCCTCTCCCAACAGAATGAGAGCGAGAGAGAAAGAGAGAGAGAGAGAGAGAGAGAGAGAGAGAGAGAGAGAGAGAGAGAGAGAGAGAGAGAGAGAGAGAGAGAGAGAGAGAGAGAGAGAGAGAGAGAGATTACTACTTGACATAACATTAATTACATTATACACTATTTTAGTCAAAAAATCAATCACTGAAAGTGAAATCCTGACATTACATCTCCCTTTAAAATATTCAATAAGAAAAGAAAAGAGTTGCAAGTGCAGGGTCAAAAATTTTCAATTTCAAAGCATCATAGACATAAGCCAATATATAACAGTGCAATTCTCATTGAAGAAAAAAAATAAAATAAAATAAAATAATAATAATAATAATTCTGGCAGATAAGCACCTGCTAATAATAATAATTATAGATATATTTCTTTTCTGCGAACAAATTTAAGGCACTGTATCATATATACAGTGATTTAAGGAATGATAAAACGTGGTGCTGCTATAGTTGAGGTAGGTGTGGGTGGGGTGGTATATGTGGGGTGGGGTGGCAAACGGTCTCTGTCAAGCCCTTCTAAAATAGGACACTTAATTTTTTATATAATGTGTACTTTTGGCACCAGTTATTCTCCTAACTGCCATCAACCCACGCATTTGTAAACATATTCTAAGGCCATCGCCTGCATTTCAGGATATAAATATCGACATAGGCTATTGCTGCCTGCAAATTTACCCCGTTTGCGCAGTTTCTGCTGAAAAATAGTTGACTAAATTGAGAAAATCTGTATGTCAGCAGGCTACGACCATATAACGCGCAGTTGATGGCACGCCATCGCAAATACCCACGCGTTCATTAACCTTTTAGGCTAACAACTGTACCCCTCCCATAAGGCCGGAGTCGAATATAACAGTGATTTCACGAACTGGAATCGTGTATAGGTAACTCAAATATAACAAATTTGGTTGAATTCCACCAAACCTTTGCGGATGAAATAGCTGGACGGCCGAACTTAAGGTCGTGCAACAAGTGCATTCGCACACGACCTCAAATTTCCAGCTCCCACCCCCTCCAAAAGTGACACACAAATCGTTTTTGTATTTCTTTAACCCTCTGAAGTTACACACATAGATGACATAACTATAAGACCGGTGTGGCCAAATCCCACAGCCCTCTTACCGCATAACACCACCCGACAACACACACCCCCACCCCCCACCCCCATCCCACCCCACCCACCCCCGCCAACCCCTAGCGGCTTTACGTTTGAAACACAACCGGAACTTTAGATATTTCTCTGGGGGCCCAGAACAAGAATTTTCAAAAACTGTATAAATACATGGATAACACCTAATTTTACGGAGCAATCAAATCTGTAAGAAAGATTGCGGACCGAAGATGAAACTGAAAACGTTTAACCTAGCATTTTTGTTTAGTACATGGTATCTTGGAAATTAGCCAATGATCGTCATGAGACTTGTAATGGCATAAAGCTGAGTATGTCAGCTAAATGCACAACTAGCTTTCATTTTTCTCTATCATTATGATTAATGGTTTAAGTATTGGATTTCCTATAATTTGTGCAAATTTTAAAACAGTGTCACTGTCAGATATGACTGTATAGTATATAAGCCCTATCATTCCACGGAGGCATGGGGAATTTCGAGCTGATAGCAAATATTTAATAATATGCGCAAGACTAATCATAATCTCCTACGCGATTTCAGAAACTACTCATACTTCTCTAATCAAATAGGAATTATAACACACATGTGTTCAATAATGAACACATGCGCCATTAATCATGGAAATGCAAATTTGATTCTTCACGGTGAAATTCTGAGTAATAACAAAAAACCCATTTTAGTCAATATGTTAGGGAGCCCGCCCGAGCACCGATCTTCAGTCAAGTGCGTGTAGACCAATATCTAGACCTATCAAGGCGGTATAGACGGCGGCCTAGACAATGGTCTAATCGACGTTATTTTAAAGCAAAACGTGTATATCTGGATTAGGTTATAATATTAACATAAATGGGCTAAAAACTACAAAATTATTATTGACCATATCGCACCTGTTAAATAAGTAAATTTGATGTAAAAGGCGACAATTGCTTGATCTATTAGCAAAACGTAATTGTTTTTAATTACCTCTGCCTATAACGTCACGTCAAGGACGTAAGAGGGCGCTACGCCGTAAAAGCTGCGCAAAATTGTATGCGCGTTATAACGTAATTCCCATCTTGCTATATCCATTATCTTTGGCTACCATATAAGCCCTCACTGACGTCCAATTTGTTAATACCACGACATGTGTACTTCTACTCCTGTAAGCGTCAGCTATGGCGTCACCACCTGCACGTCTACTACTGTAAGCGCCACTATACGCCAGATATGGCGTAGCCACTTGCATTTCTACTATTGTTAGCGTCAGATATGGCGTCATTGAGGTACTGACGATAGGACCAGTTGACATCTGGCAACTATTTACACTATCAGAGGGTATTCACAACTGAGCTCCGGCTACAGAGCCTCGCATTCAGTATTAGTTCCTTTACGTTTTACGTCACCAAGACGCCGCACGAGACTGGGCCGATGGCTTTATACCCCTTTGAAGGACGGAGACGGCACGGGTCTTTACACATATCCACATGCCTGGGTGCTATATCGAACCTGTAGTTTGGATTCGAATCTCGCGGCAGAGGTGAACACTCTAGACCACTGAGCTATGCAAGTCCTCACGTTTGGTTCCTTCCCTTTAAGAAGCTTGCGCTCCCCTAAGCCGCCCCCCCCCCCCCGTATGCCCCTAACTATGACGCAAACCCTACCTAACCCGCTCCCCACCCTAAAGAGAGGCCAGGAAGTTCCTGTTTGTGATGTCATTTAGTCGAGGCCGCAATTGGTTTCTAACTTACAGACCTTCAGTGCTGCATGTGAATAAAATATCCTACGGATGTGAAGAAAATATCCTATCCTGCAGATGTGTGTGTACCTATGCTACGCTTATGACTTAGCCAGCATGTGTGCTTTAATCCACCTAGGTCATATCACTATCCTAACTTATTGGGTTGGCCATTAGAAGCTACCATCAGAGCATTCCCATCTCTCAGAAGTGGGTGAGCCGACTCACGCACCAGTGGCGGCATCAATAGTCTGAAAAGCATCACTGTCCATGGTCTTCGGAGTACCGAAACAGATAAAAACACAAAGGTGGAGAAGTACACGTATTGGTGTTAAAGAGACTTGCTACTCGCAAAGTCAGCACTATAAGGTTTGCCACAGGTCTGTTCTGCTAGTGTCCAGCTAGCAGTGTGAGAATAAGCCGGAGTGGATAATATCCGGGAGTTAGTGATGTGGTAACAAGGAACTGCGGACAGTTTCTTTCTACTACTGCAGCAAAGTCACTAACTGTAATTACCCAACGTTTTGATAAAGTCCCATTCTTAAAGCGTGCAGTTAGATAAGAATAACTATGTAGCTTCTGAATAGTAATGAGATATTACGGTGACAGCTAATACCTTATGGGGAAATATCTAACAATGAGCCTAAGCAAAATCGTGCAGGGAATATGTAGTGCTGATCGGGAGGATGGCAAATTCACACGTTTCTCATCGTGCCAGTCCGTGGAAGGGTAGATAACAATGTTCCAACGTGGAGTTGCGAGACAGAGTAAATAATTGAATGAGGCTGCAGCGCTATGCGCTGAATGCTAACAGCGTATACATGGTTTTGATGGAGCGTGGGTAGCCAACCGCAAAAAGGTATGAGATGCGGACAAGAATTTGCTGATATCATGTGAAAACCCGTTACGGAGTGGATGAATCTCATGGAGAGTGGATAATGAACATTTCCACATTTAGCTATGCCCCACCCATCTCAACCTAAGCTCCACCCACACCACGTCCGTGTGGGGATCGATCGATCTCTGAACTCCCTGACTATCAATTTCCAGAAAACTATACATGTAAACTGTTGAATATTTTGAAACAAATTTGACTGCAGTCAGATTAGTTTTAAAATATTCGACAGAATGTCTATTAAATACTAAAGACACAATTCGTACAACGTGTCGGACTATCAAGCGTTAAAGACAGACTATATCGAATCATACATGATGTAATGATTATGACGTCATCATACACATCACTTAGTTGACTGTGACGTCATATGGCGCTAGGTGTTCGATGCATAAACTGGAAAGGTGAATTCAGCGAACCTGTCGTGGAGAGAACGAGGCTCGTGGAGAGAGAATAATCAGTGAAGACAGAATACTTCAGTGAACATGTAAATGAAACCTGTCATGGAGTGGATGAAGCTCATGGAAAGTGAATGCTTCAGTGATCATGTGAATGAAACATGTTGTGGAGTGGGCGAGGCTTGTGGAGAGTGAATACTTTTAGTGATCAGGTGAAGAAACCTGCCATGGAGTGGATGAGGCTGATGGAGGGTGAATGCTTCAGTGGGCATGTGAATGAAACCCGTTGCGGAGTGGGTGAGGCTGATGGCGAGTGAATGCTTCAGTGATAATGTAAATGAAACCTGTCATGGAGTGGGTGAGGCTCATGGAGAGTGAATACTTTTAGTGATCATGTGAATGAAACCTGTCGCAGCGTGAATGAGGCTCATGGAGAATGAATACTTTTAGTGATCTTCTTCTTTTCGATCACTGGTATCACACATGGACAGCCGTTCTCAAGATGAAGTCTGTGGTTTTCTGCAGTTCTTCCACAGGCCCATACAGCTTTTCAAGAAAAGGGGTTGACAAAGGCCAGATCTCATCTCTCAGCAGCTGATACGTACTGAAACATTGAAGTATGTGCTCTGTGGTCTGTTCTGCTTCTCCACAAGGACAAGCGGGCGATGTCGTAAGGTGGAACCGCCTGTACATGTGTTGGTTTAGTCTGTTATGTCCAGTTTTTAGTGATTATGTGAATGAAACCTGTCGCAGCGTGAATGCTCATGGAGAATGACTACTTTTAGTGATCATGTCAATGAAACATGTCATGGAGTGAATGAGGCTCACGGGGAATGAATAGTTCAGTGATCATGTGAATGAAACCTGTCGTGGAGTGAATGAGGCTTATGGAGAATGAATACTTTTAGTAATCATGTGAATGAAACCTGTCGTGGAGTGGACGAGGCTTGTGGAGAGTCAGTAATGATGATATCTCCTGAACGGCGGTAGATCGTGTTGTGTTAGTATCGTCTTAAACCATGTATCAATAGCAAACATTAAGATTAACCTGATCCATTCAATTGTATCATGTGGCACGAGCGTTTATGCGATGCTTACAAATTCTTGTGGCCGTTTCATACCGTTTCTGGGTGCACCCAATTTGAATTTTAAGACGAGTTAAGTGGGACTATTTTTGTCATCTATTCATTCATATAGAAGACTAGGAACCTTATGTCTTCTCGTTTTAAATTAAATAATATAGACTAGTACGACTCGTGTCGCTAGAAGATTTCATTATACGCTCACCCCCACCCCGCCACAAACCCCACCCCACCAGGATTCGGGTGTGGGAATTAAAAGGCCAATATAGGTCAATATCTACTCATTGCACATGCGATCCTTTTCGCAATCTCATATCTAAGGAGACCTCGCGAGACACGAATGACAAATCCAGGTATGAACTTGGGTGACATTTCGCATTCATTTTACGATGATGATGCTTGAATTTTGTATGATTTGGGGTCGGGTACATTATCAAATTCCACAATCTCTATCTTTTGTGTCATAATATTCTTCTATATGAGATTCGATAGTAACTCTCTTTGAATAGGATAAAACATAACGATAACATTAAAAGAAATGTGTCTGAACTAAAGCCTCATTTCCATCATAAAATGACTGGACTATATAGCTAAGCAACGCAAAAGTCATGACCAGGCAGCATAATTGTCAATGGTGCACTAAACAAGATGTGTAATACGTCGCCGTTGCCTGTAAAAGTCGCCCAGCAAAGATTGTCATGTGTGGCCATGTGATAAGAATGCCAGAACACACGCCAGCGCAGAGGGCCTTGGAATTCGCCCTACTCGCAGCCAGCAAATTCAAAGCCAAGAGAGGACGTCATTGCATAAATATGCTAAGCGTGCTACGAGGTGACGTCAAGAAAGCGGGGCTCGGTACACTCACGTCAAGAATGGGTAAGCGAAGATTTCTGCTGGGGGGGGGGGGGGGGAGACAGTGGGCAAAAAAAAGCGAGGAAGGGCTGATTGCAGCTGTAGGATGTGTCTACTACAGCCGCAGAATACAGTAATCATACATAAAGATCGATACCCGCACAATAGTGGGTGTACATGTTGAACGCGGAGATACGATCTGTCACTCAAGTATACGACGTTACAATCAATTACGCCACAGGCAGGGAACGTCCCAATCATAATGCGCAATGAATGACGTATCTAGCTTCTAGCTGACATTTAAAAGTCCGCCAAATGTGCGAATTGTATGTCATTGATGGATTCACTAGTTAATAAATATTCAGTTGAATATTTTCAAAATAATTTAACTGGACGCTGTTGATAGACGGTAGCAGCACCAAGTCAAATTTGTTTCAAAATATTCAACAGCTTGCCTGTATAATTACCTTGAAAATGGGATTCTGAGAATTCAAGTTTCAAAGTATATAAATTGACCCCAACATAGGGCCTAGACAAGACGTCGGCGGAGCTTTGCTAGCAAATGGATATGAAATAACACCGACATCATATTAGTTTCAGCTCGAGATAATTTAATGTGTTTTTCGCAACACATCAATAAACACGCTAACGAAACCAATGCCCAATTTCTGATATCCGATGAGATCAATTGCCAAGCCGCATTTGCTCGTCACGTTTACCTAGGCCGACTCACGAGACGCTCATTTTGAGAATCGCCTCAAGAGAAAGAGCTTTCAACAGCTCCTCCTCGTCCTCCTACTCCTTCTCTCAATCACTCTTGTCACCTCCTCCTTGTTCATCTCATGCTGCTGCTGCTGCTGCTGCCGCCGCCGCCGCCGCCGCCGCCGCCGCCGCCGCCGCTACTACTCCTACTACTCCTACTACTACAACTACTACTACTACTACTACTACTACTACTACTACTACTACTACTACTACTACTACTACTACTACTACTACTACTACTACTACTACTACTACTACTACTTACCTGTCATCCATTGTTGTGACGTCATATTCAGAACAAAAGTTGTGAAATCGGCTCCTTTAAATGAGGTTATAACGTTGTATTTAAAGTTAGGATCCGGTTTATTCACGTAATCATCAAGTGGCGTGCAGCTGCACTGAGGCAGCATTATGATGAGGACATTGAGCGGTACAAGGACTGCTAGCATTAGTACTATACGCCACATTTTGATTAATTGGTGCACAAGTAAAAGACAACCTCTAAGCGAATAGACTGAGTGCCTTGCTAAGGTGGACTGTTGCCGAATTCAAAAGTCTCACGTATGAATGATTGAACCGTCGTATAAGATCAGTTAAATAAACAAGGTATATACGATATTAGATCTTCGACCCAAAAATACCACGAATAACGTTATTTTGTTGGCGCAGATGAAACGAATACCTTGCTGAGTAGGATAGCAACGGCGTGTAGCACTGTCTTCAGAATTGATACTAGTTAATGGATAAATGAACTACGTAGTCATATTCAGATTTTCTAAACAGCTAAAGAACATACAATCCCCTAGAGCATCGATCAACTCTTACATTGAATATAGTTACTAGTGGCACGCAAATCGCAAATTATTTACCTTCTAATATATTAAGCTATTTTATTTCGTAATATTGTGCGCGCGTACGTAACGCGCGTGCGTGCGTGCGTTCGTTCGTGCGTGAGATTTCTGGCAGCCAATTCACATCCTGCGTTCCCGCTTACAAGGATATACTTATATATTAAAACACCCTATAGAACATGAGACCCGGATACGTATTAGGCTTCCTTGCTTGAAACGTCACCTCTAAAATACACTCTAACCTGTCTACAACGGACGCATACTTATGGAACCAAAAGATGGTAACAATGGCATACTTAGGGCCTCTAGATTAGGAAAGGGTGTTCATGAGAACATGAGACCAGAATAAGTATTAGGCCTATACTACTTGCTTAAAACGTTATATCTCAAGCACAGTCGAACCTGCCTACAACAAACGCATACTTATGGGTCCAAAAAGTGCTTCTTTTAGAAGCATAATTCAACTGTTATCAATTCAATCCTAAAATCGGTTTTCTACGGCAAACAAGTTGCATTAATTGGCCACTCGTCTTTAGGGGCCAGCTTCTGATTGGCTAGATCCATTATATCTTCCTGACACCATCAACATTTAGGCCTACACATGTCCTGATGACGTGAGAGTTGTGGATTCTCGGAACAGTGTGTGCGTGCGTGCGTGCGTGCGTGCGTGCGTGCGTGCGTGCGTGTGTGTGTGTGTGTGGGGGGGGGGGGGGGAGCCATCCACCCGAGTGAACACGCTTAACATGCAAAAAATATATGGACACGTGTGTATCCATTAGAGGCATCCATTTTTAGCTAGGCCCCGCCCATATGTAGCTAAGCTCCGCCCACTTCCGCGTGTTGGAATCAATTTATATACTTTGAATCTAGAATTCGCAGAAGCCCAATATCAAGCTAATTATACAGGTAAGCAGTTAAATATTTTGAAACTAATTTGACTGAGTGCAGTTGCTGCATATGGCAGCAACAGCGCCCAGTAAAATTAGTTTCAAAATATTCAGCAGAATGTTTATTAAATAATAGATATACAATTCGTACATTTGACGGACCAGTCAATGTTCATCACCTGCCATTCCAATAGTATATTTTCAAAAATAGTCTCTTGGCCTACAGACGCTGAAGCGATTTTGTCCGGTTCAGTGATTAATGGGTTACTTTGAAGCCATTAACTCATCCAAAGACCAGACAACATATTCATGTTGGATGCACATTAGGTACATGGATAGTTTAGGCTCGCACGCAGTATTAACAGTTTAAACTTTTTAAATGACAATGTCTCAATTTCAAAATAACAATACAGGACACTTTTTGAGCATTTTGAATCTATGGCAACAGCAACTCGCGAGCAAATTAGTTTCAAAATATTCAGCAGAATATTCATTATATCATACAGAATTTGTCATTTCTGGGCTGTGGAGTTAAAGCGTTCACCATCATCGCCTGATACGATAAATAGTAAGACTACAGTTAAGCTCATAAATAAGTTAACTTATTTCCAAAACACAAAAGGAACGATCCTCTGTAAAAGCGGCATATCAGTATTTTCTCCCCGGATGTATAGTCTTCAAAACAATATTTTTTTTGCTAAACCTATCACGTAGTCGAATAAAGTGTCAGATTAATAGAGCCAATACAATTTTATTTCTGATAAAATCTGAATTTGCGTCTTCAATTTCTCCTCGAATTACCAAAAGATAATTTAGTCATTTTTTGAAAGATATTTATATATGCAACTGGTCGTCTGCATCAGCCAGAAAGTGAATACCCGGTCATGCACAATTGCGATCTACTGAACTCGTGTCAACTGCGGTCGCGACAACTAGCCCGATTGTGAGAGTACGCGCATAGCCATCTAGACACTATATACGATATCTTTGGGTAGGCCTATTTTACATCCCATGCGTTTGTTATGGGTCTTCCGGGTCTAAGAATAGACAGCCAATAGAAATATTCGATCTTCCGCGTATGCTTGTTGTTGTTGTTGTTGTTGTTGTTGTTGTTTAATAACTCTGGTTCTACGCCAATTTCACTGTCAAAAATTAAAACGCAAAAGCAACATCTTTCAGCAACATTGTTTGCGAGATAGACACTCTTGCCCTTATGGTGGCCCGACTGAAAAATATATCAACGACGCGGGTGACTGGACAAATTTGTCCTTGTTCAATGTGGTATAGTTTGCTCTTATAGCATTAGTTCATTAGTTTCTTACAAACTTTGGTCAGTAGTAGCAAAAATCCATTCTGAGCAAAGTGATCTTGGTTCTTAGCTGCAAAGTACTGACTGTAACGCGTTAATTTTAACAAGGGCAACATTAATTTTAAAATGCTGGATGTGGGTAAGACACCCTCATATAGCAGCGTATCGTGTGCGTGGAATTGGGGGAGACCTTGCTAATTATGTGAGCCAGTCGGAAATTTGAGAACCGTTGTAAAAAATGTTTAGTTTCCGATAATCCTGTTGAATTTCCGACGCCTTACTTACAGGATATAAATAAATTTGGAAATTTTCAATATTTTTGTTACAATATAATTGTCCTGGTGTATTATTAGTACATAATAATTTTGTACACAATCACAACGGTTCTCAAATTTGTCCAGTCAATCCAAGAAAATTGCAACATAATTTCTCACAGTAGATTTATGGCGAAGAAGCAATGATATATGACCAAAAGAAATCTAGCCAATTGTGACGGTGGGAAATATATACTTTTATTTGTTATAACCCGCAATCTTTTGCGCCGCGCTTATTACTGATTTAAAGAGCGAGTACATTGCCCCCAACGCTCGCCACGTCAGAATTTATCTCGCTTATATCTCCTTTATTCATCACTATATCCTGTTTTTAACTGGCACGCTTATTTAGTACTTTGCTAGGTGTAATTCTATGCTTTATGAACGTCATTTGAACAGCAGTTATCAAAATATATGCCATGTTACCGGACTTCGAATTTAGCGTCGATCACTCTTCTTACTCGTTACTGGTAGTGTAGATCCCGCCTCTTTGGTCTGGTCGAACCACCGGCCGGCGGATACTTTAAAAGTTGTAGTGATGTACTGAGGTTAGATTTCTGTTATTTCCTCTTGTCATTTCCTCTTCTTCCGATATTCCGCCGTTAGTAGGAGCATCGTGATTAAGTTATTAACTTTTGTTATAAGATAGCCATCGGTGATGAAGTAAACTTTGTGTGGTAGGTTTTAATCCACATGCTCCTTCACACTAGTATTCATTAATAAATACCAACCCTCTTTTTGTCCTGAATGCAAGGTATTGACATATACCAAGAGACACTTTTCGAATTCGAATAAATGTAGGCAACTTAGAGTGTACATGTGTGTACCTGCTTTAAATGTATTTTTTTCAATTATAACATCTTAAGCAATTATATAAATTTGGAGCTTACAGGTCCTTAGCTGGTATGGCAGCTACAAAAACAAACACCATCACCGCCGCTGTCTCAGTGCTGCACTCTACATATTATAATGTAATGTACATGGGTTTGATTTGATTAAGCGCGATGGACCCCTTGCCAAGAATTAATATGGCACATCTGCGACCACATAGAACAGCACAAACAAACTTTAGATGGCATATTTTGAACCATGACAGTGTTTAATGTGCATTTAAATACCCTGATACACTCCTTTCATTTAAAGGTAATGTACGGGGATCAGAATACAGCCATACATGGTCGAGTGGATATACAGCCATACATGGTCGAGTGGATATACAGCCATACATGGTCGAGTGGATATACAGCCATACATGGTCGAGTGGATATACAGCCATACATGGTCGAGTGGATATACAGCCATACATGGTCGAGTGGATATACAGCCATACATGGTCGAGTGGATATACAGCCATACATGGTCGAGTGGATATACAGCCATACATGGTCGAGTGGATATACAGCCATACATGGTCGAGTGGATATACAGCCATACATGGTCGAGTGGATATACAGCCATGCATGGTCGAGTGGATATACAGCCATACATGGTCGAGTGGATACCGCCATATAATGGGCACTTGTTGACTGACGACTTGGCAATCCGGAGTGCTGCAGAGCATGCCACCGAAGCAGGCTATAGAATACAGGAGGGAGTGAATAAGCTAATGCAGTGGATGGAAGATTGGGCCTATGGCACTTGTTGACTGACGACTTGGCAATCCGGAGTGCTGCAGAGCATGCCACCGAAGCAGGCTATAGACTACAGGAGGGAGTGAATAAGCTAATGCAGTGAATGGAAGATTGGGCCTATGGCACTTGTTGACTGACGACTTGGCAATCCAGAGTGCTGCAGAGCATGCCACCGAAGCAGGCTATAGAATACAGGAGGGAGTGAATAAGCTAATGCAGTGGATGGAAGATTGGACCTATGGCACTTGTTGACTGACGACTTGGCAATCCGGAGTGCTGCAGAGCATGCCACCGAAGCAGGCTATATAATACAGGAGGGAGTGAATAAGCTAATGCAGTGGATGGAAGATTGGGCCTATGGCACTTGTTGACTGACGACTTGGCAATCCGGAGTGCTGCAGAGCATGCCACCGAAGCAGGCTATAGAATATAGGAGGGAGTGAATAAGCTAATGCAGTGGATGGAAGATTGGGCCTATGGCACTTGTTGACTGACGACTTGGCAATCCGGAGTGCTGCAGAGCATGCCACCGAAGCAGGCTATAGAATACAGGAGGGAGTGAATAAGCTAATGCAGTGGACGAAAGATTGGGCCTATGGCACTTGTTGACTGACGACTTGGCAATCCGGAGTGCTGCAGAGCCTGCTACCGAAGCAGGCTATAGAATACAGGAGGGAGTGAATAAGCTAATGCAGTGGATGGAAGATTGGGCCTAGACGACAATGAAGTCAGAGACCATACCACCATCTTGTCATTCATGCATGGAGAAAGTACCTTGCCATATACTGGCACACCCAGTTTTTTTGTATCAATCTAGATTACCGCCTGACCTGGAACCCCCACATTGAAGCAGTCCATACAGGTGCAGTACAATCTGTTTTGGAGTATATCTCAAGCACTTGGAACACTGCATCCAGGATGAACAACTCAAAACTAAATAAGGTGCAAAACCTTTGAGTCAGACGCATCATTGGTGCAGTGAAAATAACTCCCATCCATGAAATGGAAAAGACGGGCACCATCCAACCACTGGAACCCAGAAGAGAGAAAAAAACTTCTAAATTTCAAGCAACTCATGGATCACCCTCTCCACATGGTGTTTCAGGCTCCAAAAAAGAGCTGACTGAAACAATAGAGCCAGAACCACCAGCTGAAGACATGCCAGAAGGTAGGTGTTGCCCAGCTAATCCAGATCGCTGTGAGATTATGATATACCAGGAGTGGTCTCCAGAATCCCTCAGTTTCGGAATAAGGACCAGGTCCCCTACACTTGCTATAAAACAAGAACCGATTTGTGCCACACACAAAAACATGGCACTGAAATAAATCTACCCGAGGTTTCCAGCGAAGAAGATGGCACATGGCTACATTAGTTGCTCTGCTAAAGGAGCCATACGGTATAGAACAGTTGGTCTTCATCCAACATACAGGAAGACCTTCTGAAATCATCTCTGTATCAAGTGCTTCCTCCGTTGCAACCTCAAAGCAGAAGTGATTGTCCTCCAAGCTGTAGGTGATCCCATAAATTCAATAAAGGAACCAGCAGTCACAACAGTCCTCCTCACCAACTCGCTGTCTACTCTGCGAGCCCTTGCAGCAAGTTCCGCCGAAAAGCTGATAAACACCATAAAGGGAGCAATACATGAATCTGTTACAGTGCTTCAGCGGATACCAGCACATTGTGGTATCTCTGGCAACGAGAGTCCAGACAGACTGGCAAAAGAAGGTGGAAGATGTACACATCACATGCCAAATCCCCGTTAAAAGCAGCTGGACATCGGCCTTCAAGGAGAGAACTGACAATTTCAAGTTCATTCAACCTCACCCCTCCCACCTCTATGCCTTCCACCCCGTATCATCTCAGCTATGCAGAATAGACGGCCAACGTCCACCTCCATACAGTGCACTGTGGTGTGAAAGATTGCTATCATAACATCGGCTCTGTGCAGCCCACGGCAGGGCAGACCAGACTCTGCAGCACATTCTTCAAGCGTACCTTCTCCACACCACACTGTATGATCAGATGTGGCCGGCGGGCACTACCCTGCAAGAAGAGCTCTGGGCTTCAAATTTGTGAATTGCCATGTCTGAAATATCATGTTTCAGCACTAACAATGGGTAAATTATTGTCTTTCAAGGCTTAGAATTGACAACACCTCAACTTTCCTCACTCTCAATTGGTAAATGTCATCTTTCACGGGTTAGGTTTGGTAAAAGGTCATCTTTCATGGCATGGAATTTGTTAAATGCCATGTTTCAATGGTCAGGATTGGCAACATATCATCATTCAGTGTTCAGAATTGGTAACAAATCATGTTTCAGGCCTGAAATATCATGTTTCTGCACAAAGAATTGGTAAATTATTTTCTATCAGGACATAGAATTTGTGATATGTCATGTTTCAATGATCGGGATTGGCAACATATTTTCTGCCAGTGTTCAGAATTGGTAACAAATCATGTTTTAGAGCCAAGAATTGAGAAAGAAATCAAAGCAGCCTATTTTAAGAAATCAGTTGAAATTTGGTAGAGAGGAATATATTGCAAAAATGACCTTCCATCGAGAACATATAGAATCAGCTAGCTTGTTCCTTTGATCCTATGATTAAAATTATATGGAGGTGTCCTTTATATACGTTACAGGCTTAAATGTATACCACTCCATGTGATACATTGCCTCCAAGTGAAAGCAGTGTATACATTTAAATGCACACTAAATTCTTGCATGATTATTCCCACACATTCTGGAAATTTGAGGGTTCGAGATGTTTCAATCGCATCTCTCTCTCTCTCTCTCTCTCTCTCTCTCTCTCTCTCTCTCTCTCGGGGTGACCTTAAGATTACGTATTTATATATCGTCTGATATGGCCCTTAAAATTGCCTGATCAAGAGGAGTTGATATCTGCCTAAATGATAACTGGTAACTTGGACCCATAAGGGATGACCTTGGCACTAATGGCCACCGTGAGGAGTTGATATCTGCCTAAATGCTAACTGGTAACTTGGACCCATAAGGGATGACCTTGGCACTAATGGCCACCGAGACCATTGAACACAAAGTCAACCCGGTTCTTTGGGATCACATGGGAAACAACCTGGTCAGGTTTGGTGTATTCGCAGTTCAAACAGTTTCATTAAAGAAACGAGCCTAAAGGTTGACCTTGATCTTAAAGGGTGACATGTGATAGATCCTATCTCAGTTCAAATATCTCTGTTGACAATTTCTAATCAGTGGGAGTTCATTTATGACAAAAACTAAATCCTGTACCGTTGACCCATAAGGGGTAGCCTTGACCTTTGACCCCAAATCAAGAGATCTTCGCGACATCACGGGTAACATTCTACCAATGATTAGTAATGATCCCATAGAAACTTTAGGCTTAGTTACAGTTCGAATTTCCATACTGATAATTTCCCATACATTTGCTATGTGGCCCTCATTTGGACAGGAAAAGTCAGTAGGTCGAAAACCATTGGGCAAATCTGTTGACTAGTAACTGATTAGTTCATGGGCTCTATAAGTTGACCAAATTTGAAAGTGATCGGATTAAAGCTGTAGGAGGAAATTCAGGAGATGCGGTCCATATATACACCTGTGCAAAAGTTAAGCACCACCCTATTTTTACGCACATGCGAGGGTATATTCATGTGCTATGAAGAAAGCAATAGCATAAACATTTATGTACCCATCCATCTTAGTGCAAGAGGTAATAATGCAACTAGAGGAATGCTGATTATGATGGTGGGGAAACACTGTATGTTTTTGTTTGAACTTGAAAACGAGGCCTGAATATGGTTACGTTGACACAACTGACAACTATTGCCCTACAGTTGACACACGTGGCTAGATTGTCATTAATGGTGTCTGAAAACGAAGTTTAACATCTGTGCACGAGTTTGAGACTGTCATTATTAATACCGGGTATATCCACCTTGTGCCTGGATGACGGCCTGGACACGACGTCGCATGCTGGTCACCAACCGACTGATACGCCATTGTGGTATTCGTTGCCATTCAAGATGGAGTGCGTCTGTTAATTCCTGTAGGTTCTGCACAGGAGGATCCCTCCTTCTCACCATGTTTCCCAGAATGTCCCAGATATGCTCAATAGGGTTCATGTCAGGGCTCCTTGCTGGCCATGGTAGGGTTTCGATGGCATTCTGGCGGAGGTATTCATGCACAGCTCTAGCACGATGTGGTCGGGCGTTGTCATCCATGAATATAGGGTGGGTTCCAGGTGCATGATTTACAAAATGAGGGACCACAACTCTATCCAGTATGGAATCTTGATATCTTTGTCCATTTAGTGTTCCAGGTACAGTCAACAGATCCAGCTTACAATCAAATGAGATGCACCCCCATATCATAACGGAACCTCCACCAAATGGAACTTCTTCCATGATGTTACGTTGGTTGTACGCCGTGCGTCTGGACCTCCATACACGAGTTCGACCATCTGTGGCATGAAGCAGGAACCGACTTTCATCGGACCAGTGTACCCGTCTCCAGGATCTCATGTTCCAGTGTCTTCTTTCGTTGCACCACCTCAGACGCTCCTCTTTGTGGTGTGCAGTGAGGAGAGGACGTCTGACAGGTCTCCTAGCTTTCATGCCAGCAGCGTACAGTCTCCTTTTGACGGTAGACATTGACACTCTATTGCGCGTTTCCCATTGCTGGCTGAGCACTCTGCTGTTGGTGAATGGAGATCTCCTAACAAGGCGTACTAGGGCTCGATCATCACGGGCAGCAGTCTTCTTCGGTCTTCCAGATCTAGGCCTGTCCTTCACCTCGTTAGTTTGCCCATGTTTTGCAATCAAACGACTGATTACAGTATGGTTAATGTTCAGCTGTCTGCCAATCTCTCTGCATGACATACCAGTGGTATGCATGCCTATGATTTGCCATTTCACACGATCACTTAACCTTCGTCTTGCCATAGCGGTTCACAATCAAGAGCTAATTCTCTCTGTACAAATAAACCACGGTCATGAACACAAAATTCCTAATCTTGTCGCCTAAATCTGTATGTAATGTTCTACACCTCAAACTGGACTTCTACATAACTGAACACGTGTGCTGTTTCCCGCCATGCACGGACATCAAGCAGCGTGAAGTCATGCATGCATGTGCATTTCGTACTTGGAATTATGTCAGCTAACGCGGGGACAAAAAGTATGGCAGCCTAGTTGTACCATCATGTTTCTACGTTCTATTGTTTTTGCTGGTGCTTAACTTTTGCACAGGTGTATATATAACCAAGGCTAAGAAAGACAAGAAGAAGAAAATATCCATGAGTAATTATAGTAATCTACGTGTGCACGCAGATTAATTAGCTTGATATCTTGAAATTATTAGACTTGCATAACAAATTTAACATTTCTTAATAGGTGGTACACATTTTCTATTACACATTGTTAATAAGACTGTAAACTGTGTTATCTTAAGTTCTCTTAACTATGCATGTGTTGATCACCCATGCTGCAATTCATATGGAGCTCTGGCATTCCAGGAACAGCCCTACCCATTCGCCAATTAGCCAAATGCTAGTAAAATTGAGATTTGGCTAATAAAATGCAGGGTTGGCTAAATATTTGGCTAATGCTTACACTCATATTATTATACATAATTTCCCAGGAGAAAATCAACACAATTACCTTTGAAGGGCATCTTGCAGGAATATTTATTTAACTAGTACATGTATGTATTACTTATATTGCTGTTATTGTCACCAAATAAACTCTGGAATCCTAATATCTCGGATTCAAAGCACCCGTATAGGAGAGCTAAGGCAGCAACAGCGTCCAGGCAAATTACCTTCTAAATATTCAACATAACATTGTATGTGGGATAGAGTTAAAGGAATTACCTGGTGGTGATGGATCTTAGACATTGGAAATCATCATGACTGGCTAAAATAGTTCAGATTTGGCTAAGGACAATGGTAGTTGGCTGATCTATTGGCTAATAATTTGTGAAAGTCAGGTCTGTCCATGCATTCGTAAATTTATCATCACCAAAAGTATTACAGAACCGTGTCTATAAGCTACATAATATCAAGACATGAACTTGTCATTCTGCTAAGATAAGTGAGTCTTTCGAGCGATGTCACGTGTCGATTGATAGCATGGGGACATAACTAACATACTACTCACATATAGCTCTCCTGTACTCGATACAGGAGCGGAGCAGAAGGGCAAGGCCCGTGCAATAGGACGATGGGAGACATGTTCCGTTTGATTATAAAATTAGCTAAATCAGAAGCAGGGGAGGGAATGCATTAGTTGTACATGTTCACTGCCGTAGTTCATTCCCTTAGTTACCCTAAATACTAATACACGTTTTACCACATTAGACGTCATTCCGGCGGGATTCCCCTGATTCAACGCCTAATGCACCGCTGGTGCTATAAAAAAAAACCACGCAGGTGATCCGCAATTAAATACTATCGCCCTAAAATACACCGAAATTCAAACCGTTTCTATGATAAACTAAGATCACAATATTATTGAGGCCATACACCATTGGAAAGCCAATTGCTTAAATATAGTAGTAGTGGCGGAATTAAAATGATACCACCTCCCTCAACTGGATTTCCATTTAGACAAATTGGCCATGGCCATGGCCAAGAATATAAAAGTCCTGTGCGGACCCCACTGTCCGGGAGAACCTCCTCAGGATACCGGCCAGTGGCCGGCCTTTCTTATTCTGGCTGGTATCCTGAGGAGATTTATCTATCTGTGGGACACTTTTCTACCTATCCTACCTATCCTAGCTATCCTATCCTACCTATCCTAGCCCACCTATCTCCTACCCCACCCTGTTTGATTCCAGCCGGCTGGTGTGTGTGTGTGTGTCTGTGGTGCTTTTACCCCGCACTGGGGAGTGTCGCAGTGGGTCTTTATCTAACCTGGTCATATTACCCCGGCCTAGTATCTTACCTAGTTTCGATATTTCAGGTAAGTTATAGCGAGGTCTTTTGAGCGGATTTCAACCCCAGTCCGCAGCCTGGGAATCCTATGCCATACTCTAGTGAGTGACAGTCACAGATTCAAATCTCGCTATTACAATTTGTGGATAACTCGACCATTTCTAGTCCAATTTTAAAATGGTAAACAGTTTTGAAATTCTCGCTTCATTCCGGTCCTAATCGGTGCCAAGAACGCCGAGAATGAAGTGATTTCTCGGTACAATATAAGCATACACTCTTACTGACACAAACCAGTGATGTGCATATTTTACACCAGCGCTCCAGGGTGGAAGTCTGGATCGAATGAGAATGTCGCTGTCTTCCAAAGGCCTACTCATCAGGGGGTTCGATAGGGGAATCCTGAGTAGTCACGTCTCGGGTCACCGTACATAACCCCTAGACCGCTGTTGTCACCACCATGCCACCGATAGTCTGGGCGAGTGCTGAACTCTCTCTCTGTAGTCTGCTGGCCACTGAGATGCTATGACTGTTGAACTGTGGTTCGAAGGCAGTTGTATCAGGGAGGCTTGCACCCAGCTCAAAGAGGATTCGTCGCACCATGAAGTACACATGGAATCTGAGACAGCTGGCGATGATCCCAGCTTCAGGAGTACCAGAATAGGAGTGAAGCAGGGTGGAACTTACTCCACATCCTGCCGTGGCACACCACATGGCAACGTTCACCTGCTGATTCCAGTATGAGAGGCTTGGAGCAGCCATCCAAGTATGAGCTTGCGTTGCATCCTTGATGGTGATGGGGCGGTTAGTCAGCGGTCATGGGTTGACGGAGAAGCTGGTTTGGGACCGTCCATCCACTGTGATGGAGAACGGTGTTAGTTATGGTATATCATCCAGTAGACATCTCAGGCAAGTCAAGGGTGTACCCAGCAGGGGCAGTTGGCTCCGGATGACTGTCGTGAGGTTCAGTGGGAAGGCCATCTATACTGGTGTTCTTAAAGCTACCGCAGCAAGTATGAGCTTGCGTTGCATCCTTGATGGTGATGGGGCGGTTAGTCAGTGGTCATGGGTTGACGGAGAAGCTGGTTTGGGACCGTCCATCCACTGTGATGGAGAACGGTGTTAGTTATGGTATATCATCCAGTAGACATCTCAGGCAAATCAAGGGTGTACCCAGCAGGGGCAGTTGGCTCCGGATGACTGTCGTGAGGTTCAGTGGGAAGGCCATCTATACTGGTGTTCTTAAAGCTACCGCAGCACACTATTTTAGGTCGTATCGACTCCAGAGACCAGCAAGGTGACCTCGCCATAACATCTCGTTTTTTAACTCCTCCATATCAACCCGCCCACTGGAGCCTTTGAGGTATTGCCGTCGCACTTTAGGTTTCTCTGTGCGGTACAGGGCTCGGACCTTCAATATATGGCGGTATTCTTCTTCGGTGACCTGGCCATCCTCGAGAGCTTTGCTGACAGACTCTTCGATAGTCCGTAGCATACTCTGTGCCAGTACCACGTACTTAGCATGCTTCTCCAGCCTCCTTGTGATCTACCGCTGCCCCACCCCCAGGCCTGTGGCCAAGACAGTGGCGGCTAGTGCCACACCACCCAGCGGGATGGCGACGATGGCCCCCACCCCTGTAGCGAGACTGGCCACAGCTCCCACCCCAGCACTGGCTCAGATCAAACCCGCAGCAGTGGTTGTATGCGCGAGGACGTTGTAGGCTGTCTTATATCGCCTGCGCGTTCTGCTGTACTTTTCTGCCTCATGGCCGAGATTCTGTCTGATGGTATCTATCTACTGGAGTCGCCAGCCATAGATGGTACTACCCTCGTCAGCCGTCAGGCAGGGGTATATTTCTGGTGGTTGTTTCCGCCACTCTGATTTTGCCATAGTATACCTGGAGATTAAACCTACATCACCTGCAGTATCTGCTCATGAGTCCTAGAAGGGTAAATTTTGGAGAGCCTGACGAACCGTGACAGATTGCTGGTTTCGGGACAGACATCTCTTAGACAGAGGTCATCCAGCACTATGTCGAGTGCCAGTAGCTTTCTGAGACATGACATTTGGAACGTCACCTTGTGACCAAGATAGTAGGTCCGCCGCTGGAGGGCTTTCTTGGTCTTACACTTCTGCGCCATCTCCTCTTCCCACTGTATGACATCTGGCTCATCCTCGTCTGTGAAGACACCTGGCTCATCGTCGTAGACATCTGGCTCATCGTCCCGCTTACTCTCTG
Organism: Chaetoderma sp. LZ-2023a; assembly: GCA_034401795.1. Taxonomy (NCBI): domain Eukaryota; kingdom Metazoa; phylum Mollusca; class Caudofoveata; order Chaetodermatida; family Chaetodermatidae; genus Chaetoderma; species Chaetoderma sp. LZ-2023a. Next base: position 39,986,477 of record CM067372.1, on the reverse strand, counting down.
GCTCATCCTCGTCCGCGGTCTCCACTTCATCGTCCATGGTCTTCGCTACATCTGGCTCATCATCGTATGTGAAGACATCGTCCTGCTTACTCCCCTCCAGGAGGGCCTGCCAGTATCGGGAACCTTCACTGTTCCTTCACCTCCTTGCAAGGCTCGCGTTCCATTGATACCAGCTCTCCCGCTGTAGTCGCTCTCCTTCTTGTTGCAGTGCGAGCCTCTGTTTATTTAAGGCCTTTATCTGTGCAGGGGTCAGGAAGGGGCAATCCTGTAGCAGGCTCTTCATCATCTCGGCAAAGGTCAGATATTCCTGTTGTGATATCATGTCAGGTCAATGAGTAATAAGTGTGTAAACTCTAAATTGGCGTCAGATATCCCATCCGTGCTGGCATATATGCTAATGGAGGGGCTGTCAAACAGGTGATTTACAGGTGTGAACAGGCTAGGACTGATAGTGTTCCATAGGTTGCTGTTGGCACCTGGGAGATACTCTATCACGTCCCGGTCGACTTCTACCAGTGAGCTGATGTGTGCACTGCCCGGAGGTTGATGTAGCACATCGGCGTGTATGTATCTTGTGCCCTGCTGGGGCACCTCGAAGAGGACCCATTCTACACAGTACTGTACCACCCGTCTCCCCTCTAGAGAGGGTGAGATTACGTTCTCAGCACCAGAGAGCAGCAGTCGGACAATCGGTATGGTTATATCTCCTGTTTAAACCCCTTATATAGCATGCTATGGAACCCATATTTGCTCACTCGACTGGTCTTGCTGACCTGGCAGATGTGTACGCAGTTGATGCTGCTAAGGTAGAAGAGAACGATGGCAAGTCATTCGCCCTACAGTACGAAGCAGGCTCAAAGCCGTTCTCCCTCCACCCCATTGGTGGTGCTGGGGTGGAGCTGCTCACAGACCTCAAGGATGTGACGAATGAGCGCCTGGGTCGCAACATAGATGGCCACAAGATTGTGTTCTCGAGCCGTTGATTGAACCCTCGGATACAGAGGTGGCTGACATCAACACCCTAAATAACAACCTCAGCTTTCATCTGGTCAAACCCTATTCGAGCGGTGCCCCGCCGATGGCCCATGATGGCCTGCTATTGACCCTGGCAAAAAACCTGCAGTTCATATTTGAGATGAATGTAGTGTGGTACCGCGCTGGACCTGGGGGTGACTGGCAAACATGGTTGCCCCTATATAGGCCCCCCGCAGTCATTGACATAGAGGTTACTCCCCTCTACACTGTTGTGAAAAAGGATGGGACAGTTCGAAAGCTCTACAATCGGGGATCATCCTTCCTCACCTACATAGGTGAAGGTGTCCCCCTGACGAGGGTGGATCCCTGGATCAGGGTTACAGGTGGAAAGCTCCTCCTGCATCGTCCATTCGATGGACCAGAAGAAGCTGCTAACCTCCAGGAGGGCACCCTACGGATAGATGGTGTGTCACATGTCTCCAAAGTCAAGGGTGCTGTTAAACTGCTTCAGCGAGTTGGACTCACTAGCCCGCAAACGACTCATATAGTCCTAGAGCTACGTTTCTTAGCCAGCGGCAGAGTGAAGCAGCTAGCCCCTGCCCCTGAGGGGTTGAAGATCACTGTCGATCCGGATGGAACAGGGCTCGATCTGGCACAGATATTTCTTGAGGGGTTTACTCTGTTCAGTTTAACTCTTCATATATAGCCATGATTCTCACCATACTGCTCGTGCTGGCGTCTACAGCAGTGGCACAGGGCGCTGAGGCTGCCATGATATTGGATGCCAGGTGGGCCCACTTCCGGGATGACCCTTAGTACAATCCTTGAGTCGACCCCTTGCGGAGAAACATTAATGACCGCTTTCACCCACGTAGAGATCGAGTCTGTCTGCCACATCTATGGGGTGGAGAGGTTAGGCCGCGGTTGTCTGCTGGAGACCCCTGCCCAGCACCAGATTCTCTGCGTAACATGTGAACATGTCTGAGGCTGCCGTGGTTTACATGCAAATCACTTTAGCCTCCTCCCAGGTGAGCGTTGTCAAGGTAGATGGTAGCCCCGATGGGTGGTCCCATCATGCCGATGCGACTCTGGCAGATACTACGTGTTTGTCTGAGCCTACACAGAATAGAGGCCGGCCCTGTGGTTGATGGCGATCAGTGGTGTATACCACTGTGGAGGCTTGTCTCTAAATGGGTGTTCATCCCCCCCCAGGGATTGAGATGGCAGTGGGGCTCATTTGTCTAAATGGAAATCCAGATGGTATTATTTTCACCCCGACACTACTAACGCATAGCACGCATGCTCACACGTCAGATCCACGTGTCAGTAAGAGTGTATGCTTATATTGTACCGAGAAATTACTTCATTCTCGACGTTCTTGACAGTGATTAGGACCGGAATGAAGCGAGAATTTCAAAACTGTTTACCATTTTAAAATCGGACCAGAAATGGCCGAGTTATCCACAAATGGTAATAGCGAGATTTGAACCCATGATTTTAAGTTTGCTAATAAACACAAAACACGGATCTCACGCATTAACTACCTCAGCCATGTATGCATTAGTAATTATAGTTGATAAGTTATGCATTGCTGTTACAGCGTTATCTCGAAGTGACGTCAGACTGATAAGCGCAGTAACCGCAATACTCACCCTCAGAGATAAGATTACTAAGAGGCGAGATTTTAGTAGTGTTGTGATGGGTCACTCACTACAGTATTGCATAGGATTCCCAGGCTGCAGACTGGGGTTCAAATCCGCTCAAAAGACCTCGCTAGAACTTACCTGAAATTTCGAAACTAGGTAAGACGCGAGGCCATGGTAATATGACCAGGTTAGATAAAGACCCACCGCAACACTCCCCAGTGCAGGGTAAAAGTACCACAGACACACACACACACACACACACCAGCCGGCTGGAATAGCAACATGGTGGAGTAGGAGATAGGTGGGGTAGGATAGGTAGGATAGGATAGGTAAGATAGGTAGAAAAGTGTCCCACAGATAGAAAACCTCCTCAGGATACCAGCCAGAATAAGAGGCCGGCCACTGGCCGGTATCCTGAGGAGGTTATCCCGGACAGTGGGGTCCACACTGGAGTTGTATATTCATGGCCATGGCCATTTGTCTAAATGGAAATCCAGTTGAGGGTGGTGGTATCATTTTAATTCCGCCACTACTCCTAATATTGATGTATTATTTTTTATATGTTTAGGCCCTATAATGTTTTCATTGAGTTATTTGCGTACATAAAATACACCATTATACCTAGATTCATTAAATCAAGTTGTCAATAGGGGCTATTTTCACAATCAACTGTATTAAATTTTACAAAACTATTAAAACTAATACAGAAATGAATAAGAAATCGGCGTACCTTTCCAATGATGTATGACTTCGATAATATTATGAACTTAGTTCTTCATATAAACTGAGCAAGAATGCGTTGTCTATCTGCCTGATGGTAAAGTAATGCGGTGTGCACGTTTACCAGCCAGAAGTGGTACACGCAATGCATTGTGGGGAAGGTATTTCCCCCAAAATCCGCTAGTGTGGAAAGGTCTCTCGCTGTATAGGCCTAGCAGGCCAATGGTTCGAATGAACAAATCGAATGAACGAATGAGCAAATGAACGAATCGAATGAACAAATGAGCGAACGGAATGAATCATGTCTCGCTATATCTCCTTCGGTATGAGATCGAGAAACGTAGGTCCTTTCTCAAGGGGTGAGCTTAGGCCCTTAATACCTTAGCTACGCCAGTTACTAGAGTAGTGCTTAACCAGTTACTATAGTAGCGCTTAGATGCCCAGAATTCGAGCTATATGGCATGGGTATTCGAGTGAGTCACGTTAGTCTAGTAGATTAAGTAAAAATCGTTCAAATTGTGAAACAATTACCAAATTTGGCATGTAAGAAGTTTTAGGTATACTCTTTCATATAAAAGCAGGACACATGCGATTAGGTCCATTGGGAGCCGTCATCTAACAATCACGTAATAAAGTGCCTGGGGTAATATTATAAATTCTCATTTAAAGTAAATTTGAATTTGATAATTGGAAACGAAAATTTCTCGGCTTCAATTATACACAGATAATTGATTCAAGAGTCTTTAAACGTCTAAATAAATATGTATCTGTAAGATATATTGCAGATTCAGCGTAACAACTGCTAATTATACTCTACAAGACAATCAACTCATTGCCATTTTCAAATAATTCGCCCTTTGCACTGCACATCGTCAGCACCTGCCCTAACCATAGTTAACAGTCTTATACTTTGTAGTGTATGATAGTTTGTGAGTCTTTGTCGGCATACACAATGTCTAAAACATGTAAGATTGTAGATCCTAGTGCAAGTACCTCCCTGTGTTTAGAAAGTCTGGACTCATCAAATGTAACAGACTGGCAGCTTTGTGTTCTCTGCCAGACAGAAACAGATGAGAGATTAGTTAATCCTGGACTGTGTATATATAAGGGGAGTGATAAGGACTGTGGCTATAAATGTATTGCTGAAAACCTGTATCAGTTCCACGATCTCAATTGCTTACCCATGAAAATAGATATTTCCAGAATGAACACTGGTGAAGGCATTGAGACAACTCTTCGGACAAACAAAGCATGATGGCATAAAAGCTGTCGAAATAAAATTGATAAGCAAAAGTTTCTGCGGGCTCAGAAAAGAAAAGCCAAAGAAGATGAAGTCATTTTGCCCTGTAGGTGGGGCTTAGAATACACCTTCCGTATCCTCTGCGTGTCGTACGAGGCGACTAAAGGAGGTAAGGGTGAGGTAACCCTGACAGAAACCTCGAGTGCTGAAGACGGAGGTTCCAGGCCGCACGGCCCACTCTAATAAACCATGGATCCATGCACTTAACGCTTATGATCATGTCGATAGTCACTTACAGGACTGGCGGTATGATCAGCGAACGAAAAGAAGAAGAAGAAGATGAAGAGTCCGAACAAAGTCCAGTTAAAACCAGACATCTCTGTGGCAAGTTCAATGAAAAGGACAGAAAATTGTCTAATACCAGATATGAGAGCTGAACCTCAAGGGCGAGATGTCATTATGATGTTTAATGCAGACATTGGTGAAGCCATCAAAATTTTGTGTTCATATAATTCTGATGATGCCGCAATTCACTTGGTAGGCGCTGCGCAAATATTGAGGCAAGAAATCCTACAACATGACTATTCCTTTAATGGTAACTTCGAAAAGGAATGTGAGGTTGAAGCTATCCCAGAAAGTGTATTCACTCTTGTGAGAATGATTTTACGAGGCACAGGTATTCACGAGCTAAAGGAGTCACCAGATGCTGTAACAAAGGTAGCATTGGCACTCTCACAGTTGTTAGTGTTTAATACCAAGAAAACGCCCAGTGAGTAATATAGAACTCATATACGTCATGCTAAATCACGATGTACTGGCTATTCATGCCAAAACAATACAGAGAGAGCTAATTGATAAGTTGTCAAGCCATGGCTTATATATATATATATATATATATATATATATATATATATATCATATGATAGAACAAAGGAAATTTCTACAACCCTTGCCAATAGTGTCTGTGCACAGTTTGAAAGAGATGGTTGTGTCTGTCCCTCTACTCTGTAAAAGGATGTCTTCAACATTGGAGCCGTCGATAATATCGACCATAATCCATCTGCAAGGAATGTTATGGACTCATTTCATGGAACTGCTATATCCCTGATTCAGTTCCCATGTCAGGAAAATCCTGGGACTGAACAAGACCGAATAATGATAGACTCAAATGTTATCCACCAGAAAACATTATCTCCACTACAAACTGAATATTCAGAAGTGATTCCTGTGGAACTATCAACAAAAGATCTTTTTGCACCTGTAACAGAGGGGCACAAGAATACTGTTACGTGTACTACATTGTGCACAACATGGCTCCCGCAAAGTTGTGATCAGAACAGTCAACACAGATGTGGTTGTCCTAGCTATTGCTACATTTCATTCCCTACCACTTGATGAATTATGGATCGCATTTGTTGTGAAGAAAAATTATAAAGTGATACCAGCCCATAGCATTGCAACCACACTTGGGGAGCAGAAGGCTAGGGCATTGCCATTCTTCCATGCCTTCAGTGGCTGTGATACCTCATCCTCCTTTAGCAGCACTGGGAAGAAAACGGCTTGGGACACATGGACATCATTTCCTGAAATAACGGAAGCATTTGTCAACCTGTCAGCCTCACCTGTTACAATCTCTAATGGCATAATTGACAAGCTTCAACGTTTTGTCATTCTACTCTATGACAGAACTAGTGAGTGCAACCGGGTAAGCCAGGCAAGAAAACTTCTATTTGCAAAGGGAAGGCAGCTAGATCACATACCCCTAACTAAGGCTGGGCTTACTGAGCATATCAGAAGATCGGCATATCAAGGAGGACACTGTTGTGGACAGGCACTCAAGGCTCAACAGCAGTTACCAAACGATGTGATTGGGGATGGACAAAGGATGCAAACGAACACTTGGTACCTTACTGGTCAGCCCTTCCTGAGGCTGCAAAGTCTTGCAAAGAATTAATCAAATGTGGCTGCAAAAAACCTTGTAAGCCCCCTTGTAAATGCATTAATTCTTCCCTTCCATGCACTGAACTTTGCACTTGTGGTGACACATGCTATGGATAGAGTGGTATTAATACACAATGAGTGCATAGATCAATTGAAACATGTGATCCCTTCAATGAAATTCAAAATATAACAATTTCGTTGTAAATCCTGCTTTTTGCTTGTGCCATATAGAATAGTGATATAAGGAAAGAAGCTGTGTATTCGTAAATAATCACATCAGCTTCTTTGGATAGTAAAACATATAGTCACCTTATTCATCTATATATGTGTCCTAGAAGGTAAGGTATTGTATAAATATGTTTCGAAAGCAGCCATGATGAAATTCAAAACGGCGGCTAAAATATGTGTCTGATCATGTGTGTCCTGCTCTTATTGGATAGCGCATACACAAATCTATAAGTAAGCCAATTTTCATGCTTGTTTCACATTTCTAACGATTTTGGTCAGTTTTCGACTTAACCTACTAGACTACGTGTTTGTATTGAAATAAATGTAATTTAAGCACGTTGTAGCTCGAATTATTATTATTATATCAACAAAATGAGAAGTCGCGATGGATGCCTCTGGTGTTCTTATGCATCTGATGCAATTCTGGTTACTTGTTTGGGGAAACATCAATAGTCCGACAGCCCAGTAGTCCGACAGCCCAATAGTCCAACAGCCCAGTAGTCCAACAATTCAATATACCGACAGCCCAGTAGTCCGACTATGCAGCGAATTTACAAAGACCAGTAGTTCGACAAACCAATAGTCCGACAATAGAAATGTTGGAAAACTGAAAAATTCTGCAAAATCCAAAAATGGGAGGGCGAGGGTCAGAAATCCCTGATTGCTATTGTTATAAGCTGTAGCCCACTTTTCCTCCCTCGACCCCGCACTCCCTCCATCAAACCACCCATTCGTCCATTCATCCGTTAATGCCACGAGCAAATCAATCAATCGATCCGACCGACCGATCAATCAATCAACATCACCTATACAACATCCTGCTTTGCGAGATATGGGTGGAGGCATGATGCTGGTGCCGTCAGTCAGTCAGGCAAGCTGTCGGTCGGTTGGTTAATAGATCAAATAGAGATATAATAGTTAGAGCCTAGGATTTTCTTTAGTAAACAGAAGCATTGTGCGATATTTACATCAATGATGCTATGTCGTCCTTTGATAATATGGGGTTGCCGAGGAAGTGCACATAACTTTTGACATTTGAAAGACTAACATAGGCAATTGTTTTTGAAACGGTAATTTGCAGGTGAACATCATAAAGTCAATGTAACTTGACAGGTTGAAGTGCGCATGTTCAATTATCTGGAAACAACTGTGTGACCGCTCAGTAGGCTTTTATTCATATGAAACTTTCTTCAGAAGTTGTTTTGCAACAAACTGTTAAACGACATTCTAAAGTGCATTTATTTAGTACGAATAATCATATAAATTTGTTGGGAAATGAATAAACAAAATACGAATTAAAACAATAAAATTACATTTGTATATCGTTTAGCTTTCAGAACACAAGTTTCAAACTTCACAGATGTATGTGTGTGCATATGAGTAGAGGAGGGGCGATACAGTCCCCTGTGAAAAGTAGTTGCTGTGTCAGAGCAACCAACTAACTTGCATCATTATCACCTTTTTCCTTTGATCTTTGCTGCCTCTGTGTAAAGGTGTGAAAAAGGGCGACTGTATCTCCCCCATTCTGATTGGATGTTAGATGTAGAGGATGACCATAAGCCCCGCACCCCCCCCCCCTGCCTGTTAACTCATGTGCCGTTAAGTCACGTGCCTCCTGCCATCCAATGCGGTGAGCTTAATGGTAATTATCATAATGATTGACAAGGGTTAATGACCGGGTAATTAAGGATGATGGCAGGTTACATGTCGGGACTCATTCGATCATGAAGCCCTGGCCCCTCGTTAAGTCACGTACCTCCAGGCATTCAATGAGGCGAGCTTAAGGGTAATTAGCATAATTGTGATTGACGAGGGTTAATGGGTGTAATTAAGGATGATCTCTTGGAGCCATGCCAAACGCTCAAGGTTTAATGTATTACATAATGAGGGACAACCAGGTTACGTGTCTGGACATGTCTTTTCCTGGAAACTCGTTCCATGATGAAGCCCCGCTCCCTCATTAAATTATGGGTCTCCAGGTATCCAATGAGGCGAGCTTAAGGGTAATTAGCATAATGACGTGTGATGAGTGTTAATTGATAGTTGTTAGAGTACAAAAGCAACGTTTTAAAAATCTGATATGTTAAGAGTTAATGGCTTTGATATTTGTTTAAATGGTTTGTTCCACGTTTATTATAAGTATGAATACAAGCTATTTTATGGGTTGTGACGTGCCCATAGCACTCGATAACAATGTGCACGTACATGTCCTGAAACATAATGACGAATTTATAGTAGACATACGAGAGTTTAGTGTTGGTAGTGTTTACTCCACCAAGCGAGGAGTGTTTATGTATGGTAATACGTTTCGAAAGTTCGCTGCGATGATGCCTGCATTCGAAGAAACTATGCTTAGAGCTAGGTGTTCCGACAGAGTAGAGCAGATAAATTATATATACGAATTAGAACCCCAATTAAAGGTCACTATCGGCACTAAATATCCATACATCAGACTAACTTGGTACTTTACTCCACCAGGTCAAACCAAGCAGAAGCCATTGCTCAGGAGCATAACATTCACTAACGATTCGTGGAGAATTCTGTAGGAGAACTTGCACGAAATTCTCGGAGCTATGATGCATTCTACGCTATTGTAAGCGTTTTATACACGAAGAAAAATTACCCAAAGATTTCTATTACATTTCTAACCAGGCTTAGTGTGGCCGCACAATATTGATAAAGAATCTACACCCGACCATCGATATATAGATAAAACACTCAATGGTTAACGCGATGTAAACGATGCTGATGATGAAATAGACAGAGCCATTCAGACACTTATCGAGCATGTATCCCTAGAGACTGTCGGAGAGTTATATTACGCTATTCACCAAGCGCCTACACATGTAGAGGAAGAAATACCATTGGGATTCGAACCCTTACCTGATACATTGGATTGTAATGATTTACAGGATTATGAAGAAGACGAGTGTTTTACATCATCCATCTCGCCCAATGTGGTAGAAACATTCGCGCAACCACCCACTACACAGGACACCCCCGATACGGGCCATCGAGATATAAATGATTGTGATATCCGAGTTTTGACTGCTAATTTCGAAAATTTGTTGAATTTAGCGATCCGTAGACTAGCGATTCGGGACTGTTACAGGTGTCAGCACGGCAGACCATCTCAATGAGAACACCAGTGTATGGGTATCGATTAGTTCTTAGGACAATGTAGACAATGTAGAATTACATTACTTAAATGCATTAGAATGCGTACCTAAAAGCTCTTTCTTTCGGGCATTGTCTACAGATCCGGATTTATATTGGAATGTATGTGAGTTATACAAAGTCTGTAAGACTGTATGGCTGAATGATGTACTTCACGCTGTTTATAAGCTGCACGAATAATATATATATAATTATAACCGGTTCTTATTATTGACATAGTTATATAACTATCGAATTTATTTGTGTTTTCTCAAATCAAATCTCACCAACAGTATCGCTATTTAAAAAAATGCTATATGTATATACTGATTACGTAATGGCCCCATTTTGACCGTTAGTGCAGGCCATGGGGCCCAGCCGAATGAGTCAAAATATTCAGATTTTCCATGTTTCGGGGAATATAATGCGATCCAATGAGTTCCTGGAAGGTTTTCGGGATCTGTATTAATGATGAGATACGAGCGTCTTCTGATGCGTTTAGGTATACAGTCTTTAGCAAAAATACCTAGGAACAGCCGTCCTAATCTCCGGTATCCGGAGCGAATATGCTCGAGATATCTAGTAGTTAACATAATATGTATACGTTTTGATGAGTGCAACCGTATGCCAGTCTGTGCGTGCATGTGTGCATGCGTGCATGCGTGCGTGCATTGACATGTTTACTCAGTGGCAATAGGGTGTCAAGGGCTCTAGTAGTCCATGGTAACGTTACGATCGCTGTCAATGTTTATAGTGTTATTACATTCTGCATAACATATTACGTTCATAGTATCAGGTAATGCAGTTTTAAATTTTAATTGGAGGCATAGACTTCCGTGCCTCGTAAGGTAGACATGATCGCCTGTAGCGAGGTCTGGGGTGTAGTCAAAAGCAAAAAACGTGTAACCTGCCTTATATTCATCGATGTTAAGCCTATACATTTGTCATGAAATAATGTACCTGTTCCATTAAACAACATCAAGAAAGATTCTGTAAAATTATAACCAGCAGCCTTGAAATTCAGTGTAAGAGCGTCTCCAGCCACTTGCTCGTTAATCCATATAGCACGAAATTTAATTAGCATCAGTGTTGAAAATTATACAGATTTGTATCGAAATCTCGGTTATAAGCTCTATTGCTAATTATACCAAATATAACCCTACTCAGTATGTCCCCGAGAAAAATATTGTCCCCATTCACACCACTAGTCCCTGTCGGAATAGTGAATGATTTGACGATAACTCTTTTAATAGGGTATCGTGTGGGGGACTTTAGCAATGTCGATGCATGAGCATTAATTACTTCTGGAATAGGTTTAACCTTACGTAAATTTAATGTAGCTTCGTGCAGACATAATTTGTAAGTGTGAGCATCGCCACAAATTAGGTTAAAATCAGGTTTCCTCGACGTAAAATGGACCTTTAAGGAATCTCCATTGATTAAATATTTTTCATGAAGAAAAATGTCAGAATGAATTCCTACCGATCATTTCCACAGGATTACTTAGGGCAACGATAAGTTTTCTATGAGTATAACCTGCATTATTAGCTGTCTTATTATCCATATGTCCTGCTGTATCTTTTAAACCATAATGCAGTGATTAATTGACTCGACCTTTGCTCTGTAGGAATAATTAAATAAGCTTTCAAAATAACTGCGAAAAGCGTACGTGATGTTAGCGTCAGAGACACGTTTTCCATTTAAAAATGCATCTACTTGAGAAAACATAGAGCCGACCCATAGGTTAACTGGTGCAACAATGTTGATCGCCCTTAAAGGAGTTTCCACTCCACCACCACCACCCCCCACCCACCCCCCACCCCACCCACACCCACGACAAACTGTACGATGCTAGCCTTAAAGCAAATGCAACTTTGAGCTAAATCTATGTATTTGTCACCGCTTCCAGAAACGACAAACTCCAGGCTTCCCCCAGAGTTAGACTGACTCGTAATGGGTTGATAACTTTGCCAGTGAGCTTGATCCATCGTAATCATTACAGGTTTCACAGTAAACAAATGTAATTCACTTTTAGTGCAGTGACAAGCAGCCATCTTATCAGTTAACTAAATATATCCACTCGTTTAGTGTTTCTGATGCTTCTCCTTCTACGGTTACACTTCGAATGACTTCTGCGATGGTTAGCTAATTGTTGACCCCTCTTAGCATTTTTTCTAGGTTGTGAAATAGCTCCAGAGATATTGTTACGAGCTAACGTTATGGCTTTTGGTACGATCGCTCTATCGACATTCAAAGCCCTATTTTCCACATAGGTTTTCAATTTTTTACCAGCTAAAACATCTTCAGCCACACCTAAACCAGCTGACAGGGCTCGCTTAGCCAAACCTTTTCCAATGCTTTTAGCTAATGGCATAGATGCGCCGAACAGCGAACCTATAATATTTCCTAGCCCGTGACCCTTTTGACGCCTAGTGCCTATGAATACAGGTAAACGTCTGCCGGCTTGATTACCGTAATAAGCTCTCAACGTAGCTGAATCCGGTTTACAAGCATAAGTCATTTGGTTTCTTTAACTTTTGGGTTTTTTACAGTCAAAATGTTTAAAGTTGGGTTAATAGAGTACTTACGCATAAATTCTTAGAACCTGGGTCTAAAATGTAAACAAAGTACACTCGGTGATGCGCCGTATTCAAATGGGATGGTCTCTCCAGTCCTATCGCTTATAACCATGCCTATCGTGTCGATGTAATTCTTAGATACGGTTCTATATTGAATGTCAGGAAATGTCCATTGACAAATATCTTCACTGCCATGACTGCTAGATAATGGCATAACTCTTAATAGAGGAGCTGTAGCATCTCCGACTACATTATGGCTGACGATGTCACAATATACGTAAGCAGTAGTTAATGTAATTTTACTACTTTTACGTGTTGATAGAACGCCACCAGCGGGGGTAGGTCCACTAATGATATGCACGGTATAGCCTAAGAAATTTGCCGATGTAAGCATCAAATTCAATAATGAACATTCGCTTAATGTTTAATGTTACGAGATTGAATCGATCCGGTGAAATAGTTGAATCTAATGGTATTTTTTATGATGTGTGTGGCTATTAATCTGCTTATTTATAAATGCTATTAGAACTTTAGCGGTTATAGAAGCCTTTGGGTATTTCTATTAGTTGGATGTAGAGGAAATTCTGCAGCTTTACGTCGAGCCTCTGAATTCACTGGCTCTACTTAGTAAAATAATTAGTCTGACTAAATTTATCAAAAATTTCATTGATTGTGGCCACAGTGCTTTTTGGTTTATTCTGCTTCTGCTTAGGCTGAACATTCGGCTTCAAGGGTTCATAAGAATGTAGCAGAATCGTCGAAGGCTTCGCTAATGTTAACCAACTTCTCGGATACAATATGGATGACAAGCCAACTTCCCATTCCCCAGAAAATCTTAAAGGCGTTTGAAGATGCATTCTGAATTCTGAAATCTTATTATCAGGATAGTATCCATGCTACTGTTACTCGGTAGCATAATATAAAACTGCTCCATGTTTCTAGCTATTCTTTCTAAACCGGCGACAGAGTCAATCGCTCAACTTTGGGCATTTTAATACTTGGCACCGGTAATATATATCCCAAACACCCGGACGCTAATGATATCCAAACCCCTTTATCTCCATTTTGAATGCTCAGATTTATCAAACACGTTACTATTATAATATAATAATTACAACCTGAGCGAGATATCTTATCTCGTCTCCGGTTACTTTTCCACCACAAAATGACCAACGATAATTAGTATCCCATATTTCTGGACTGTTTAGAGACATTTCTACAAAGCTGCGACGTTAGGGTGGGGGGGGGGGGTGTCGGGTGGGTGGGTGGTGGCCGAGTAGGGCTGCACTCGTAGCTCTGTAATGATTCTAAATACGATTAAGTTCTGAATAACTTATCCACGAATTAAAAGAATTAGGAGTACCGACCAATTTTACAAA